>PVKP010002507.1:0-122707 GCA_004027715.1 Plecturocebus donacophilus | reverse complement strand
AAGAAAGACCATAATAAAAAAATCAAGAAACAGTAGATGTTCGCATGGATGCAATGAACAGGGAACACTTCTGCACTGCTGATGGGAATTTAAACTAGTACAGCCACTATAGAAAACAGTATGGAGATTCCTTAAATAACTAAAAGTAGGGCCAGGCATGGTGGCTCACGCCTGTAACTCCAGCACTTTGGGAGGCCAAGGTGAGCAGATCACCTAAGGTCAGGAGTTCGAGACCAGGCTGACCAACATGGAGAAACCCCACCTCTACTAAAAAAAACAAAATGAGCTAGGCATGGTGGTGTATGCCTGTAATCCCAGCTACTCGGGAGGCTGAAGCAGCAGAATCGCTTGAACCCGGGAGACGGAGGTTACGGTGAGCCAAGATTGCACCACTGCACTTCAGCCTGGGCAACAATAACAAAACTCTGTCTTAAAAAAAAAAAAAAAAAGAACTAAAAGTAGAATCACCATTTGATCCAGCAATTCCACTACTGGGTATCTCCCTAGAAGAAAAGTCATTATAGGAAAAACATACTTGCACACGCATGTTAATAGCAGCACAATTCACAGTTGCGAAATTGTGGAACCAACGCAAATGCCCATCAATCAATGAGTGGATAAAGAAACTGTGGTGTATATATATACGATGAAATACTACTCAGCCATAAAAAGGAATGAATTAACAGCATTTGCAGTGACCTGGAAGAGATTGGAGACTATTGTTCTAAGTGAAGTAACTCAGAAATGGAAAACCAAACATTCTATGTTCTCACTGGTATGTGGGAACTAAGCTATGAAGACGCGAAGGCATAAGAATGATACAATGGACTTTGAGGACTTGGGGGTAAGGGTAGGGAGGGGGCAAGGGATAAAAGACTACAAATAGGGTACAGGGTATACAGCTTAGGTGATGGGTGCAGCAAAATCTCACAAATCACCACTAAAGAACTTATATAACCAAATACCACTTGCACCCCAATAACTTGTGGACAGATTTTTAAAAAGAAACTTACAGAGGCCAAAAGCATGCCCATGTATATGGTACTTGATTTACCATAAAGGTGACACTGAAGATCAATGAAACGGGCCAGGTGCAGTGGCTCCTGCTTGTAATCCCAGCACTTCTGGAGGTTAAAGCAGGAGGATTGCTTGAGTCCAGTAGCTAGAGACCAGTCTGGGAAACACAGCAAGACTTCATGTCTACTAAAAAAAAAAAAAAAGAAAAAAAAAAGCTGGGTGTGACATGTGTGCCTGCTGTCCCAGCTACTTGGAGGATCGCTTGAGCCAGGGAGGCCAAGGCTGCAGTGACCCATGATCATGCCACTACACTCCAGCTGGCGTGACGGAGCAAGACCCTGTCTCAAAAGAAAAGATGGTCATTTTAATAAACAGTGCCAATGTCAACTGGATAGCCATGTGAAAAAGTTTCCCACTTGATACAGAGGCAGGAAAACAGGGTCTGGAGGCAGGGAACAACAGGCCAATTCACATTTCAGCTGTAACAGGAAACATCCTCTCCACAGGGCAGATGTAAGCCATCAATTACTTTGTAACTTTACTTCATCCTCTTCATTTACATAGGGCGTAGCCCAAGTAGAGGGTATTAAAACTCATAAAAACTCTGTAACAAGACCTTTGAGCCCCTGTGCTCAGGGTCACTTCCATGCTGTGGAATGTCGTTTCATTGTCTATGAATCCCTTCATTCCTTCCTTGTGTGTTTTGTCCAATTCTTTGTTCAAGATGCCAAGAACCTGGACACCCTCCACTGTTAACAATACCATACATAAAAATCCTTTCTAGATAGATGATGTGCTATACACGAAAAGGCTTCTAGAAGATGACATTGAATTAGATAAAAAATTTTATTAAAATTGTTGGGGCTCAAAAAAATACCCCAAAATAAGCAGCTTTAGACTTCTAACTGAGAGCACCTCGGAAGCAGCAAATGCAGGACGTGCTTTCTCTGGTTTCCCTCATCTGATTAAGAGAAGTTCCCCAGGAGAATGCTATCGTCTGTCATAAACCCTTCCCTCCGTCCTGGGATCTACCTTAACCAGACTCCTGGGGAAAAAGAGCAAACTAAAAGGTCTCCAAGCTCAGGATACCACACCCAGACAGACTTTCACCTACTGTGAAGGCTGCTACCTGAGGGACTTTGATTTCTGCATAAGACAGCCTTTGTTCCCAGTGCAGTTCCTCCCCTCACCCTCCCATAGCTTGTCCCATTACCCGCCAGGGCCTTTAAGCTCCTGTTTGCTTCTGTAGCTTTAATTGCTAGCTAAGCTTAAACCACCTGGCTCTTCTGTGAGTGTTGTATTTTGTAGACTCCTGTGCATATGTGCATAATCGATCTGTACGCCACTGCTCCTGCTCATCTGGCTACTATTAAGTTTATTACAGAGATTTAAATTATCAAAACTTCAGGGAAAAGAGAAAGTTTAAAACTCCCCTGCAACCAAAAACATTATCCATAAAGAAATATTGATAAATCAGACTATAGCAAAATTAATTATTTCTATTAAAATAAAGAAGTATTCAGAGAATTAAAAAGCAAGTCACTGGGTAGAATATGACCAAGTAACTTCAATCCAGAATTTAAGAATTCCTGCTCTCTCCTCCTGCTGCCCAAGATGCGGAAAGGCAGGCAGGCCAAGGGGAAGACGGTGGCTCCCGCCCCTGCTGCCGTGAAGAAGCAGGAGGCCAAGAAGGTGGCGAATCCCCTGCTTGAGAAAAGGCCGAAGAATCTTGGCACTGGACAGGACATCCATCCCAAAGAGACCTCACCCGCTTTGTGAAATGGCCCCACTATATCAGGTTGTAGCGGTGGCGAACCATCCTTTATAAGCGGCTGAAAGTGCCTCTTGCAATTAACCAGTTCACCCAGGCCCCGGACCACCAAACAGCTACTCAGCTACGTAAGCTGGCCCACAAGTGCAGACCAGAGACACAGCAAGAGAAGAAGCAGAGGCTGTTGGCCCGGGAGGAGAAGAAAGCTGCTGGCAAAGGGGACGTCCCCACTAAGAGACCACCTGTCCTTCGAGCAGGAGTTAACACCGTCACCACCTTGGTGGAGAGCAAGAAAGCTCAGCTGGTGATGATTGCACACGACGTGGATTCCATCGAGCTGGTTTTCTTCTTGCCTGCCCTGTGTTGTAAAATGAGGGTCCCTTACTGCATTATCAAGGGGAAGGCAAGACTGGGCCGTCCAGTCCACAGGAAGACCTGCACCACTGTCGCCTTCACACAGTTAACTTGGAAGTCAAAGGCACTTTGGCTAAGCTGGTGGAAGCCACCAGGACCAATTACAATGACAGATGCGATGAGATCTGCCGTCACTTGGGAGGCAACGTGCTGGGTCCCAAGTCTGTGTGGCTCACATTGCCAAGCTCGAAAAGGCAAAGGCTAAAGAACTTGCCACTAAACTGGGTTAAATGTACACTGTTGAGTTTTCTGTACATAAAAATAATTAAAACGATACAAATTTTCCTTCAAAAAAAAAAAAAAAAAATTCCTGGGAACGGAATGGCCAACGTGCAGAGCAACATGCCCAAGTTTTCTTGTGACTGCTGCAATATACCTCACCCATGACTCTCCATCTGGGAGAAAGACACATTGCAGTGGCAGGAAACACAAAGAGAATGTGAAAGACGACTATCAGAAACGGATAGAAGAGCAGGCTCAGCCTGATTGACAAAACAATGGCTGCATTTCAACAAGGAAAGATACCTCCTACTCTATTCTCTGCTCCTCTTCCTGCAGGGGAGATGACACCACCTTCCCTCCAGTCTTCAGGGTCCTCCTCGCCCTGGAATGATGTCAGCACCCCATATGGGGGGGCCTCCCATGATGCCAGTGATGGGCCCTCCTCCTCCTGGGATGATGCCACTGGGCCCTGGCTCCTGGAATGAGGCCACCCATGGGAGGCCACATGCCAATGATGCCCAGGCCCCCAATGATGAGACATCTGCCTGTCCCATGATGGTGCCCGCTCAGCCCGGAATGACTCGACCAGACAGATAAGGATAGAGGGGAGGCCTCATTCTATCAGTTTTATGTTACCTGTTCTGCTTCACAGGAAATCGTGCTGCTGTGATGTGGGTTTTCTAAACAGCATAAGGAAGACTTGCTCCCCAGTCCTATCAAAGAGAGTAGTTTTGGAGGGGAGAGGTGGAGCAAAAAAGACAGTTTTCATGTGAAATAAAATTGTCAACTCTTTTAGTTAAAAAAATAAAAATAGGCCAGGCGCAGTGGCTCACGCCTGTAAGCCCAGCATTTTGGGAGGCCGAGGCGGGCGGATCACAAGATCAAGAGATCAAGACCACCCTGGTCAACATGGTGAAACACAGTCTCTCCAAAAAAAAAAAAAAAAAAAAAAAAATACGAAAATTAGCTGGGTGTGGTGGCACACACCTGTAGTTCCAGCTACTTGGAGGCTGAGGCAGCAGAACTGCTTGAACCTGGGAGGCGGAGGCTGCAGTGAGCCAAGATCTCGCCACTGTACTCCAGCCTGGCACCTGGCAACAGAGAGAGACTGTCTCAAAAATAAAATAAAGTAAAATAAAAATTAAAAAGAATTCCTACCATTCAGTAATTTAAAAAAAGGACACAGGTAACCCAATACAAAGTTAAGCAAGAGACTTGAGCAGGCCCTTTCCCAAAGAGAATAATTAAATGTCCAATATTAAAACATGAGAAGATGCCCTTCCCTAATTAGGCATTACAGAAATTTACATTACAAACACCATGAGATACTACTACACATCTACCAGAAAGACTAAAAGTTTTTAAAAGCTGACAAGGTATTAAGCATATGGAATGTCAGGCGTATTTGAACAAGAGCAACTCCATCTTAAAAGGGAGCTGGGTAAAATGAGGCTGAGACCTACTGGGCTGCATTCCCAGACAGTTAGGCATTCTTAGTTATAGGGTGAAATAGGAGGTCAGCACAAGGTCATGAATACCTCGCTGATAAAACAGTTTGCAGCAAGGAAGCCACCTAAAACCCACCAAAAAACCAAGATGGTGACAAGAGTAACCTCCCGTCATCCTCACTGCTACAAATGCCATGGCAACGTGAGGAAGTTACCCTACATGGTCTAAAAGAGAGACCTGAATAATCCACCCTTTGTTTAGCATATCATCAAGAAATAACCATAGGGCTGCTCTGTCTATAGAATAACCATTCTTTTATTAATAAATTTGCTTTAACTTTACTCTATGGACTCCCCCTGAAATCTTTTTTGCAAGAGACCTAAGAACGCTCTCATGGAGTCTGGATTGGGATCCCTTTCCTGTAACAGAAGAAGAGGAAACAACTGGAACATTCATCCACAGCTAGCAAAGTGTAAACTGATACAGCTACTGGAAAAACTTTAGCAATATCTCCTAAAACTGTACATATAACTCTATAAAGCACCTGCACTCTCAGATACAGATCAAATTAAAGTACACACATGTGCACCAAAAGATAAGTACAAGAAAGTTTAGGGCCAGATGTAGTGGCTCACGCCTATAATCCCAGCACTTTGGGAGGCCAAGGTGGGCAGATAACCTGAGGTCAGGAGTTCAAGACTAGCCTGGCCAACATGGCAAAACCCCGTCTCTACTAAAAATACAAACAAATTAGCTGGCCATGGTGGTGGGCACCTGTAATCTCAGCTACTTGGGAGGCCGAGGCAGGGAGAATTGCTTGAACCTGGGAGGCAGAGATTGTAGGGAGCCAAGACTGTGCCATTGCACTCCAGCCTGGGTGACTATAGTGCAATAGCACAGTCATTTTATAACAGTACAAAAATATAATACTGTTACCAATAACGGACCCAAGCTTGGAAGAACCCGAACGTCAGCCACCAGCAGAACAGATAAACGTATTGTGCAATATTAGTAAAACTGAATGCACACCACGGTAAACAAGCTACTGCCATTGCAACACCATAGATGTATCTCACAAGCCTAAAGTTGAGAAAAGAAACAAACAAACAAAAAGATCCCATTTATAAAGTGAATAATAGGAAAACTAATCTATAGTGTAAAAAGTCAGGATAGAAGATACCTTTTGAGAGGACATTAAGACTAGCAACTTGGAGGAAATAGAAGAGAGGCTTCTGGGTTGCTGGTCATATCCATTTCTTACGTGTTAACCATGAGAAAATTCACTGAGTTGTACATTCACGATCTCCTTATCTGTATGCCTCTTATGCCACAATAAAAGAAAAGTTTTTTAAGTATGAGACTAACATAATAGAGCTTAAAATGTGCAGAAATTGAGGGTAGCTCGCCCAAGAAGACTATTACTAAAAAGATACTAAAAGATTTCAGGCAGGAAGAAAGTGATCTCAAGTGGAAGGTCTGGGATACAAGAAAAGAAGAACAGGAAAAAAAAGGTGAATACATGAATAAAACTAAACAAATATTAAACGTATAAAGCAATAGAAGTAATGTCCCATGAAATATAAAACTGATAAAAGATATCAAAACAACTTTGATGGATCACAAGATAATTATGCTGAATAAAAAAATCTCAATCTCAAAATATTAGATAATGTATGATTTCCTATACATGTGTTCTTGAAATAAAGTTATAGAGATGAAGAACAGATTAGTGGTTGCCAGGGTTTAGGGAGAAAGAAACATGTTTGTGACTATAAAATGGGTAGCACAAGGGATCCATCCTTCTGATGGAACTGTTCTGTATCCTGACAATGGTGATGGTGGTTAGGTATCTAGTCTATGTACATACAATTTCATAGAACTAAATACACACAAAAAACTAAAGGTGCACATAAAACTGGTGAAATCTGAATAAGGTACTTATGCAAGGTGTAACATGGTATGGGAGAGACTGAGTGAAGAGTATATGGGATTTCCTTACATTATTTCTTAAAACTGCCTGCAAATCTACAATTATGCCAAAATAAAAAGTTGAAAATATACTATAGTAGCATAACTCAAGAGGAGTTTAGTGCAATGAAAGTATTCTTAAGTTCTCATATCACCCTGGAGGAGGATAAACTAATTCTAGACTTTCATAACTTAAATATGTACATTTAAATTAGCACGACAGTTACTAAAATAATATAAACAAAGACTAACTTCCAAATGACTAGAGAAGAAAAAATATCCCACCAATTGGAAAGAAAGCAAGAAAGAAAAAAGAAACACAAGTAGGACAAATAGAAAGTATAAAATAAAATGACACAAATACATATGCACATACATACACATACCACTCACTATCTATACAGAATCCAAGTATGTCAGAATACAAATAAATGCAAATGGGCTAAGTGATCCAGTTAAAGATGGATACACTGTTAAAATCAAACTCCATACTATTTATAAGTCATATTTAAAATATAAAAATATAGAATGATTTTAAAAGGTATTAAAATCCATAGGATATGAGCCAGGCTTGGTGGCACATGCCTGTAATCCCAGCAACTCAGGAAGCGCAGGTGGGAGGATCACTTGAAATCAAGAGCTCAATACCAGCCTGGGCAACATAGCCAAACTCTCTCTCTAAAGAAAAACAATTATCAGGCTGCGGTGCACACATTGCTTAAAAGATTGAGGTAGGAGGATCTTTTGAGCCCTGGAGTTCAAGGCAGCAGCACAGTGGAAAAAAAATACACATACACATACACACATACACACGTATGTGAAAGATACACAGTAGAAAGTCTCACCAAAGTTACTATAGCTGTATCATACATAATGTTGAAAGCATACATAAACGAAGGATAACATTTCATTTTGATAAAAGTTCAAATTACAAAAAAAAATGTGTATTTTTTTGAATCATATGCACCCAAGTACAGCCTCAAAAACCAAAAAGCAAAAGTTGACAGATGAGGAGACAGACAAATCCATACTTCTAGTGGGATATTTAACATGAACTCTCAGTAAATAAAGTATAAAAGTAATGAGGGAGGATGAAGATTTAAAATTATGAGAAAGGCCAGGTGCAGTGACTCACGCCTGTAATCCCAGCACTTTGGGAGGCCAAGGTGGGTGGATCACAAGGTCAGGAGTTCAAGACTAGCCTGGTCAAGATGGTGAAACCCGTCTCTACTAAAAATATAAATTAGCCAGGCGTGGTAGCGGGCACCTGTAATCCCAGCTACTCGGGAAGCTGAGGCAGAGAATTGCTTGAACCTGGGAGGCAGAGGTTGCAGTGAGCCAAGATCGCACCACTGCACTCCAGCCTGGCGACGGCGTGAGATTCCATCTCAAAAAAAAATATAATGTGGACAAGTTCAAAAATTAACCATATAGTCAAGTGTTAAAACAAGTAACAAATTTCAAAGAAAGTAGAGTAATACAGATCACAATTTCTGATAACATAATTAAGCTAAAAATAGAAAACAAAAGGCTAGAGAAGCCACAATTTTAGAAACTTTCTTAAAGTATACTTTTAAATAACCCATAGCTCAAAGACAAAATGAGGCAAATTCATTATCAGTTCTACATATTTTAAAATGTGGAATATATAGTCATAACCATTCCTAAAGGGAAATTCATAGTCCTTTTTTTTTTTTTTTTTTTTTTGGAGACAGGGTCTCACTCTGTCTCCCAGGCTGGAGTATAGTAGTATTGTTGCAGAATATTCAGGAGACTGGAGAGACCAATGGGTGAAACAGGAGGATTTTATTAAGGTGGTCACCTGCTCAGTGGATTGGCATTCCAAGGCTGAGCAAAGGAGAAAGAAAATAGGGTACTTGTTATACATCCAAGATGATGTAGCACCTAACAGGTTTTCAGAAGCCAGAACAAAGAACAGTTAATTTGTAACATGTTTTGTGATTTATATTACATTTGAAAAATAGCATTTTGAGAAATGCATTGTATATTCTTTGGGTGTTATCTTGCCCTGTGTCCTTGCAGCTGATCAGCAAGAAAAACAGGAGTCTTGAGATGCCTAGGAACTTTGCCAAGAATGTGGGGAGAATAGATAAGGTAGGTTTTACAGGAGTTCGTTAATTTCAAGCAGAGCTTGGGAGTTAGGTTTTATATTAAACAGCATACGACACAGCAAAATTTACTTTATTATACTGCAACTACAAATCATAAGATTTTTACTATTATTGCTATTATTTAATTCCCTTCCTCAGTACAGTCTTGGCTTACTGCAGCCTCCACCTCCTGGGCTCGAGTGAACCTCCCACCTCAGCCTCCCAAGTAGCTGGGACCACAGGCTCCCACCACCATGCCTGGCTAATTTTTTGTGTTTTGGGTAGAGATAAAGTTTCACCACGTTTTCCAGGCTGGAGAAATTGATAGTCTTAAATGAGAACATTAGAAAAGAAACTTGGAAAAAACATGAACAAACTAAGCATCAGTCAAGAAATCAGAAAAAGGAAAACCAGAACAGAAACAAATGAAATACAAAAGAAACATGCAATAGACTCAGCCAAGCTAAAACTTGGGGGTTTTTGGTTTTGAGATAGGGTTTCATTCTGTTGCCCAGGCTGGAGTGTAGTAGCTCCATCACAGCTCTACAGCCTCCGCCTACGAAGCTCAAGCAGTTCTCCTGCCTTAGCCTCCCAAAGTGCTGGGATTACAGATATGAGCCACCACACCCTGCTAAA
The DNA here is from genome assembly GCA_004027715.1 of Plecturocebus donacophilus. Classification (NCBI taxonomy): domain Eukaryota; kingdom Metazoa; phylum Chordata; class Mammalia; order Primates; family Pitheciidae; genus Plecturocebus; species Plecturocebus donacophilus. The sequence goes on along the minus strand of PVKP010002507.1, from coordinate 113,119 downwards.
ACCTGGTTCTTTAAAAACATATTATGAAATTCACAGAGCTTTAGAAAGATTTATCAAGAAAAAGCTGTCAAAAAAGCAATCTTGCATAAGAAGAGGATACTACAGATAGAAAGACTTTGAAATAAAGTTATAACTTGCAGGCCAAGAATGATGGCTCACACCTGCAATCCCAGCACTTTGGGAGACCAAAGTGGGAGGATTGCTTGAGTTCAGGAGTTTGAGACCAGCCTGAGCAACATGGGAAAACCCAATCTCTAGCAAAATTTCAAAAATTAGCTGGGCATGGTGGCGCATGCCTGTGGTCCCAGCTACTCGGGAGGCTGAAGTGAGAGGATGGCTTGAGCCTGGCAGGTGGAGGCTTCAGTGGGCCGTGATTATGCCACTGCACTCCAGCCTGGGCAAAGGAGTGAGATCCAGTCTCAAAAAATTAAATTCATAATGTGCAATTATGAATAACTTTATGCCAACAGACCTTAAAGCATAGATGAAAAACTATTTTTTTGAGACAAGGTCTTATTCTGTTGCCCAGACTGGAGTGCAGTGGCACAATCATAGCTCACTGCAGCCTTGACCTCCCAAGCTCAAATGACTCCCACTTCAGCCTCCCAACTAACTCAGACTACAGGCACCCACCACCATGCCAAGCTAATATTTATTTTTTCTGTAGAGGTGGGGTCTCACTATATTGCCCAGGCTGGTCTTGAACTCCTGGAGTCAAGTGGTCCTCCCACCTCAGCCTCCCAAAGTGCTGGGATTACAGGCATGTGCCACCACACCCAGTAAGATGTAAATTTCTAGGAAAAAAAAATTGGCTCAAAAAGTAGAAAAACATCTTATATATATATTAAATACATTGAATCAGTACTCAAAAAACTCCCTATAAACAAATTTCCAGGCCCAAGTGCCTTCAACCAAAAACTTCCGTTAAACGTACAAGAAAACAAACAAAAAAATCCTGCCACTAACACAAACTGAGAGAATAAAATTAGAAGACTCCCCAGTTCATTTTACAAGGTTAAAATAAAAATAACCTTGATATTAAAACCCAAAAAGGTAAGTGCAAGAAAAAATATTTACAGGCCATCATTATTCAATGTGGATGAGAAATTATTTTTAAGGTGTATTGACCAGGCACGGTGGTCACATTTATAATCCAAGCACTTAGGGAGGCCCAAGTGGGAGGACGCCCTGAGTTCAGGAGTTTGAGACTAGCCAGGGCAACAAGGCAAAACCCCATCTTCACAAAAAATACAAAAATCCACTGGGCATGGCAGCATACCTATAAACCCAGCTATTTGGGAGGCTGAGGCGGGAGGATTGCTTGAGCCTAGCAGGTTGAGGCTGCAGTGATGCCCGATCATGCCACTGCACTCCAGCCTAGGCGACAGTGAGACCCTGTCTCAAAACAACAACAACAAGTTATATTGACAACCTGTGATGCTGACCAAGATGGTGTATGCATGCTACAGCCTGTCATTTCCCCGATCACAATTTGAAACTCTGGACAAAATCTAAATAGCAGTGACCTGAGGACTCTGAAAAGTAACCAGCAGGCAGGTTGGGAAACGTCAAAACCTGAAGAATTATCAGTATGGCAGTGGTGAGAGATCATATTCTGGGTCATAAAACAAACTCTAAAGAATTAAAATTAAGTGAATTATGTTCTCTGATAATGACAGAATTAAACTAGGAATATAGAACATTTCTAGAACATCCCCAAATATGAGAAGTTAAATGGTGTACTTCTAAGTGACCCATGAGTCAAAGTGAGTATCTTAAGAAAAATTGGAAGAGAGTTTGAATTGAATAAATATAACATCAACTTATCAAAATATGTGCTTAGAGGGCAATTTATAGCACTAACTTATATGAGAAATGAAGTATCAAATCAATGTAAGCATCTAAGTAAAAAAAGAACCAAATAAATCAAGCAGAAGAAAAGGCTAAATATATAAAACTAAATCAGTAATATTTAAACAAATACAGTAAGGGGAAAAAAAATTCAATGAAATCCAAAGCTGGTTCTTTGCAGGGGGTGGTGGGAGGTGAAAATGAATAAAAGGAGTAAGAATCTAGCAGACTGACAAAGGAAGAAGAGAAAACACAAATTACCAATACAGGAAATGAAAGGAATATTACAAACCCTGTAGATACTAGAAGGCTAATAGTGGATACCACATAACAAAACACAAACACAACTGTATGCTTCTAAATTCTACAAATTAGATAAAATAGAGCAATTCCTTGAAAAACCAACTACCAAAACTCAAGAAGAAACAGACAGCTTGAATACCCTTACATTTATTAAAGAAACAGAAGCCGGGCAGCCACTTTGGAAGACAATTTGGCAGGTTCTTATAAAGTCAAACATACATGGATCACATGACTCGGCAATCCTACCCCCATGTATCTGCACAAGTAAAATGAAAACCTATGCTCAGACAAAAAACACTTTGTCAATGCCAATCCACTTATAATCTACGAAAAAGTGAAAATAGTCCATGTTCTCCCAATGACAATCCAATAAGCAAACCATGTAGTATTCATACAATGGATTACTATTTGGCAATGAAAAGGTATAACTATTGATAAAGAACAGGAAAGCAGCCAGACTCAAAAGGCTACATCTTGAACAATTCCATTTGCACAAAATTCTGAAAGAAGCAATGCTAGCGGAACACAGATCAGTGAATGCCAGAAGTTAATTAACAATGGAAGGTTTTTCTAGAAAGGACAAGGTAAATGTTGGACTGATCATATAATTTTGTAATGCACCCAAAACAAACATAATAAGTGGGCAGATAAGTAAAGCTCACAGATTGGAAAGTTTAATATTGTAAAGGTCTCTCGAAAATGACCTATCAATTTAATCCCAATGGAAATTCCAAGTTTTGTGAAAGCTGCTAAGTCAACTCTAAAATGACCAAAAATAGTTAAGATCAAAAGGGAGGAAGCAGGGAGGTCGACAGAAATATTTTCTGATTGATGAGTGAAATCATTAGAAGGCCTGCAAAAATACAAGTGAGCCAGAATTTCTAAAGCACCACAAAAGAACACTAGTTACTAGACATATATAAGTATCTCCCAAATTTGTTTTAAACACAGACCTTTAAAATTATTAGAAACTGGGCTGGGCGCAGTGGCTCACGCCTGTAATCCCAGCACTTTGGGAGGCCGAGGAGGGCGGATCACGAGGTCAGGAGATGGAGACAATCCTGGCCAACATGGTAAAACCCCATCTCTACTTAAAAATACAAAAAAAAGTTAGCTAGATGTGGGGCGTGCTTGTAATCCCAGCTAATTGGGAGGCTGAGGCACGATAATCACTTGAACCCAGGAGGTGGAGGTTGCAGTGAGCCAAGATTGCGTCACTGCACTCCAGCCTGGCGACAGAGCGACACTGTCTCAAAAAAAAAAAAGAAAAATTAGTAATTTTTCAAGGGATATAAACTCATATTAAACCTTTATAAAAAGAAATTCCAATGAAGAGTGTCACCTAACTTCATAAAGCGTTGTGTAAAACCAACCGTTGCTGCAAATGATGTGCTGCCCTGAGATGTGAGGATCCCAGCGGTTCCTCTGGGCCAACAGCAGCCACAGTGGCTGAGCCCAAAGTCTGATACATGAGCTATCTATGATCATTGTTTTTAACAATTTATGTCAGTGCTACCTGTAAATCACAGAGCAGCAGAAACGTGTGTGTGGCCTCCTGCCGAAAACAATCATTTGCACTTATTTCTAGGACTACTCCAGAAGACAGTATTAGAAGAAGTTTCTCAATTAAGAAAAACATTTTCAGCAAAGAAACAAAAATCTCTAATTTTCCTGCTTAAGCAATCTAGTGAATTGAGGCTTGGAAAGATTAGTTATAAACAGCGTTTATAATGTTATTCATACACTTTTTATAACCTAGATAGTTGGAGAAATTGCAGGGGAGAATCTCAGAAATAACTAAAATAATTGAAGATGTAATCAAGAAACAAAAGTACAGTGTTTGAATGGAGACCAGCTAAAGATGGCTAGGACTGGTTCAGGCTACATACAAGTGGAAGGTAAATCAGTAGGAAAGGGAAGGAGTCTCTAGGTTTCAAGATGAAATAGAAGTCATGAGAATTATATACGTTTAAATTCAATTCACTGAGGAGAGCTAGGAGTCAGCTACTGTTTGCTCCAGATAATGTTCGGTAAAGAGCTAACAGCTGATGCATTGGCCTGGGGAAGTGCCCTTCCAAGATTTTGGGATTACAAGCATGAGCCACTGAGCCTGGTCACCATTCTACCTTGTTTCTACGAATTTGACTGATGTAGGTACCTCATGTAAGTGGAATCATTATGTAAGGAAGGAAAAATATTCTTCTACCCTTCTAATTTCTTGGCTGGGGCTCTTGTACCAAAAGACGGATTAACAAGAGAAAAAACATACAAATTTACTTAAGTTTGACATGACACAGAAAAAACTTTTTTTCTGGAAGTAACTTGATGTAACTAGGAGCCTTTTTTAAAAAAAATGAAGACCTGAAGAAACAGTTAAATATTTCATTTTTATATTAGGTTTGTCAAAAGACTAAATTACAAGTTAGGTATTATATGAAATTTGCCAAGACTACAACAAATTTATAGAACTGGCTTTTATTCATGATTCATGAACCTGGGTACCTTCCATTCTACACAACAGAATAAGAACTCTCACTGGGCAACAGCAGAGCCACAGGTTTTGTAAGATGAAAACAAGGAAACAGAATAGAAAAACCTGATTGGTTAACATCATGTTACTTCATTTACTTTTTTGTAATGGCTACAGGGGACTTCCTTCTTACTCTGATTCAAGTAGACTGGAATCTCATGTTTTCAGGAAAAACTGGTCTGTTTGGGGATCTATCTGCTTCCCTAAGGTTTCAGTTTAATGACACAGCATTTAGCATAAGTAACTCCAATTTGGTTTGGTCTGATCTGTTAGGGTGTAGTGCAGGAGCTCAGCCCAAAAGAATGACCTCCCATAATTTTTGCTTAACAGTTTGAGGAAAAGGGGAGAGAAGCAGAAAATGTGAGAGGACAAGAAGGGGTAGGAGCTAAGTGTAGTAAACTGGGAGAAACGGCAGAACTTTTCACTCAGATTCCCCTTGGCATTATCTTCAGAGGGAAGGATGCTCTTTCCTCCACGAACAGGCCCTCTCACCCAGGGGCCTTGTGACCTGCGTCAGAGAAGAGGGTGGGAAGGTCAGAGAGTCCTTCTTGCCATTTCTCACATTCCTTCAGCTTCAAACATTCACTATGCCAAGGTGCCTGCCTTGGAGTAGTGTATCAAGAACCTAATCATATCAAATACTTGTTCTTTGGTGACTGGCTTGTTTCACTTCGCATAACATCTTCCAGGTTTATTCATGGTATAGCATGTGTCAGAACTTCCTTCAAGGCTGAATAGTATTCTACCTTGTATATATAGTATATAGACATCATATTTTATTTATTCATCTGCAAACAGACACTTGGCTTGCTTCCACCATTTGGCTATTATAGATAATACAAATGGTATATTTTAACTACAGATTTTTAAAATTACACCAAATAGACAATCAAAAGAATTTGTTGGCTGGACGAGGTGGCTCACACCTGTAATCTCAGCACTTTGGGAGGCTGAGGCGGGCAGATCACCAGGTCAGGAGATTGAGACCATCCTGGCCAACATGATGCAACCTCATCTCTACTAAAATACAAAAAATTAGCCAGGGATGGTGGCACGTGCCTGTAGTCCCAGCTACTCGGGAGACTGAGGCAGGGGAATTGCTTGAACCAGGGAGGCAGAGGTTGCAGTGAGCCAAGATTGTGCCACTGCACCCCAGCCTGGGAGACAGAGCAAGACTCTGTCTCAAAGAAAAAAGAAAAGAAAAGAATTTGTCCTAGGCCCAGTGAAGGTAGATCGTGTCCCTGATCGAGGACAGGGTTTCTCTTTTTAAAATGCCTTCTTCATAAACCTACGTGAGGGGAATGAATACTGACAGCAGCTACTTTTTATATATGGAAATTCTATTTAAGAGCTCTCATGGTTGGGTTCAGTGGCTCATGCCTGTAATCCCGGCACTTTGGGAAGCCAAGGCAGGTGGATCATGAAGTCAAGAGATCAAGACCATCCTAGCCAACATGGTGAAACTTGTCTCTACTAAAAATACAAAACTTAGCTGGGTGTGGTGGCGCATGCCTGTAGACCCAGCTTCTTGGGAGGCTGAGGCAGGAGAATCATTTGAACCCAGGAGGCAGAGGTTGCAGTGAGCCGAGATTGCACCACTGCACTCCAGCGGGTGACAGAGCAAGACTCCATCTGGGAGAGAGAAAAAAAAAAAAAAGAGCTCTCATTACTTTTTCATACTACACAGAGGAGCTAAATATGATGATTACACTGTGAAGAAAGAGACAAACTGCTAATCTCAAGAAGTTATTACAAACTGTCAAGTTAATACAGAGAGCAATCTACAATTTGACAATGCCAATCACTAGAAATCACAGGGGAAACTGCTTCAGTAGAAACACTGCACATTGTTTAGATCATAGCTTTTCAGACCTTTTTTTGTTGAGACTGGATCTCCCTCTGTCACCCAGACTGGAATGCAAGAGCATGATTTTGGCCCACAGCAACCTTCACTTCCCTGGCTCACGGGATTCTCCCACCTCAGCCTCTGGAGTAGCTGGGACTATAGGCTCATGCCACCATACCCAGTTAATTTTATAAATTTTTTTTTTTTTTTTTTGGTAGAGAGAGGGTCTCACTATGTTGCTCAGGCTGGCCTTGAACTCTTGGGCTCACAGTGATCTGTCTAGCTCAGCCTCCCAAGGTCCTGGGATAACAGGCATGAGCCACTGCACCCAGCCTTTTTAAGGTTTTCTAGTCTAGCCTTTCACCTGTTTTATGGTGTGTGAAGTTGAAAAGAACTGATAATGCAAATTATTGTTTATAAACATGCAAATCAACCTGCCTTGGAAGGCCAATCCTCCACATCAAAAAGCCACTTATGCATCAATTTCAAGTTTATTCAATATTCTAAGTAATAGATGTATCTGTCCTTTGGGTTCCCTTTTGAACTGGCTGTAACATCTCACTACTTGCTTCATTAATAAAATATTTAACACTTATTTTTATATCTGTATGAATGATAGTTTTTCCTGTTTTTGAAAAGTTAATATAACAAATATATGCACAGGTGAGGTAACTCCATGCTTCTCAAGTGTGGCCTGTGGAAACAGCAGCCTGGAGATCCCCTGCAGTGTTTTTGTCAGAAATGCAGAACCCTGGGCCCCGCCTCAGGAGTGCCTCAGGAGTTATAGCAGGATCCCTTTCACTGACACATTAAAATTAGGGCCACCCTAGGTTAATACACTGCTAATCACTGACCAGCCTCAAGGCATAGGAGTACTGGATCTACCAGTCCCTCCTGACCATTCCCTGGGCTTTGCCAAGTGCTGCCTTCCCAGCTCACTCTCAGAACAGATGCAGGCTCCCTGCCAGCAGTTCTATCTCATCCCCTCCACACCTAAGTCAACCCTGGAGTTCACAGACCTCACTTCTGGTTTCCACCATCCCACCTCCCCTTCTACAGTGACTCAATCCTTCAAGAAGTGAAAATAAGCTTACAAACCAGGAGACTCCAGCTTCAGATCACACATTCTCCACTGAGCCAGTACCTGAGCAAAAACTAGTTTTCTGGATTTTGGGGTTAAGATTTGATATTAAAAGGGTCCTTTGTGGTCTTTCAAAGCTCAACATAATATAAAAATGTATTCCTTTAGTTTTTAATTTCTGTTAGGGAGTGTTCGGTTTTTCTCTTTGATAATGAAAATACGGTTAAGAAACATTGCTTTGGACCAATCTTTCTTTTTCTAAATCACTGGAGTGTGTCCATCCTCAAGTTTCCAGTCCAGCCTACATTTTCCAGTCTTCCATTTACTTAACCAACACTTGGATGCCTGCCATGGGGATGTCTACCCTGCAAACATGCTGGTGACACTGTGAGCAGCCAGGGCTGGTTCCCGTCCTCACGAAGCTTACACTACCTAAGGCTGTGGTGTAGAAATCAACATGTAAGAAGAGATTACTGAAACTTTTTTCATAAAAGGCATACAAAGAAGCTAAGCTAGAGCTTTGGAAAATAAAAAGTAACACAAATTTAGAATGTAACATCAGGGAATGAAGACTGTCACTTAACATATCCTGTGTTTAAAAAATCTGATATCCATAGGAAGTTGTTTGGCAGGCAGGCAGGGTTTCATACTGTAATAAGTACTTAGGAAGTTTAGGATTTCTTAATTTAAGTGGAGAATAAGAGGTAGATTCAGGTAGAGAGAGATTCTCATGATATTCACTACTCAGTGGAGAAGGAGATCCATCCCCCTCCACTCACAAACATCCTCTCTGTGGATTTTATCCGACAGTCCTTCGTTTCACTGATCCGTCTGTATTTATATTTGTTCTCTTCTGAATCTTGCTTCATAGTTGGTATCAAGAGTTTCTGTGTAAACTGCCTGGTCTTGACAGGCCAGGCACGATGGTAGGCACTATTCACACAGTATTGCATGTACTCTTCATAAGACCCCTGCAAGGTAGGTCTCACCATCCCCCGACACAGGTGAAGCAGGAGGTTCAGGGATGCCACAACCTGCCTCCGGCCCCAGAACTGGCATACAGCAACCCAGGATTGACGGATTCCAATACCCACCCATGCTGCCTTGACTAACTGTGTTGTTGGTGCCACAGTTTGTAAATTAACCAGGGTTTATCTAAAATTAAGTCAAAGTTAACATATGCTATTTCAAAGTAGTGGTGGCAATGACTATTATCAGAGGAGAACTTTTACAAGAGACAGCTGTGGCAAACTAGCCTGACTCACACTAAAGTTATCAAGTTACCGTCTGACAACTGATTAGGGAATGAAGCTCAACTAGCGCCCAGCCTCATGACAGCCGTTTCATAAACATGCCCTTCCTTCCTCCTTTTGGCAGACTACTAAAGGCCTGAGTTTAAGTGTCTCGCAGAATGAGCAACAAGCAAAATGTAGGTGCAATCAGACAAGGATGGGGTGTAATCAGGTAAGGATGAAGAATTACCAGTACTTTTAGAATCACCTGTTGGGTGTTTGTCAATCACCAATTCAGAACAGCTAGGACTGCGAAGCCACAAGATTCTCTTAAAAGGCCTCATCTATTTGCATACTTTTCTGTTTTCAATAAACAAAAATATGTGGGCTCACAGTTAATAGATTGTTTTAATTTGTATTTCCACGATACATAATTAAGTTTTGTGGTTTCTCTGAAGTTTAAAGAATTCTGAATGTATATGCTAACACTGGTTCACATTAAAGCTAAGCAACAGGCTGGAAGCTATGGCTCACACCTGTAATCCCAACACTTTGGGAAGCTAAGATAGGCAAATGACTTGAGACCTGATAGCAAACACGGCGAAACGCTGTCTCTACTAAAAACACAAAAATTAGCTGAATGTGGTGGCAGGAGCCCATAATCCCAGTTACTTGGGAGGCTGAGGCATGAGAATTGCTTGAAATCAGAAGGTGGAGGATGCAGTGAGCCAAGACTGGGCTGCCGCACTCCAGCCTGGACAACAGAGCGAGCAAGACTCTGTCTCAAAAAATAAATACAGGCAAGGTGCGGCGGCTCACACCTGTAATCCTGGCACTTTGGGAGGCTAAGGCGGATGGATCACGAGGTCAAAAGATTGAGACCATCCTGGCCAACATACTGAAACCCTGTCTCTACTAAAATACAAAAAATTACTTGGGCGTGGTGGCACGTGCCTGAAGTCCCAGCTACTCAGGAGGCTGAGGCAGGGGAATTGCTTGAACGCGAAAGGCAGAGGTTGCAGTGAGCTGAGATTGCACCACTGCACTCCAGCCTGGCAACAGAGCAAGACTGCATCTCAAACATAAATAAAAATAAAAGCAAAGCTAAGCACTATATAGTAAGTAGATGGAACATTTCAGCCAAGGGTGTAAATTATTAACCAGGGTATTTAAAAAGCAATGAATTGAAGTTGTGAACATTTTTAAGAGGTGACAGCTGTTTCCCTAAAGTTTTCATATCTAAAAAAACACACACACAGCCAGGTGCGGTGGCTCACATCTGTAATCCCAGCATTTTGGGAGGCCGAGGCAGGCGGATCACCTGAGGTTGGGAGTTCCAAACCAGCCTGACCAACATGGGGAAACCCAACTCTATTAAAAATACAAAATCAGCCAGGTGTGGTGGTGCAGGCCTGTAAGCCCAGCTACCCAGGGGGCTGAGGCAGGATGACACTTGAACCCGGGAAGTGGGGGGTTGCGGAGAGCTGAGATGGCGCCATTGCACTCCAGCCTGGGCAACAAGAGGGAAATTCCATATCAAAACAAACAAGCCAAAAAACACCTTGGCAGTGCCAATAAATAAAAAGGAAGCAAAAAAAAAAAATGAAGGAATGGAGGTAATTATGATTCCCAAGCTAAGGGAAGAGGAGGCGGGTGACAGATATATGTTCTTTTCTATTTATGTTTCATTCTTCACTGGAAAAGCACTTGAGTTAGTTTGTGATGCTGTTAGTCCTTCAGTGTGGTACAACAAACAGGTTTCTCTCATGTGCAAATAATTGATGAGGAGTGGCTGCCTCCAGGAGCCTGGGTGCTGTTGACCTTAGTGGGATTTGAATCAGCTGCCAGGGCCACACACGTGCTGTGTGTTTGTTGATCCCGCCTTATGTCAACCAGTCAACAACAAAAACGATCAGGGCACTGCTAGGCAACCACTTTTCCAGTCTTCACTAGTCAATTATTGTGATTAGGATATTTTCAAATATATTGTTTTCCTAAATGGAACTTGATGGATAGAATGGATTCTACATGGCGTTTCTTTCCCTCTATCATGCACAGGTGCTGCCGAGTGTATCATCTCCTGCTCCTGTGCAGGGAGCCTGCCCTACGTAAGGTAACAAGAAGGACACCAAGGTAAGCAGCGTAGAATAAAACAGAATAAGGACCCAGACGTAACTCTGAAGGAGCTTCTAACCATGTCGTGCAGAGGAGGAAGACTCAGGTATTATTAGATGTTCAAAGAAATTAGGACTTTATACCAGCAGAACAGTAAAAATTTGACGTTTGCTAACACACTGTGTTGGGGAGGCTGTGGGAAAGAGGTATGCACTCATATTGCTACTCCGAGTATAAACTGGAATAACCCCTTTAGAAGAGAGCAATTTAACAATGATCAAAACTACCTTTGACTGGGCAAGTCCACATTAGACATTTATGCTGCAGATATAGGTGCCCAAATGCCAAATGTCAGATACACAATGCTCCTTGCAGCTTTGCTTATAATTGTAAAAAACAGCTGTTCTAGTTTCCTACTGCTGTTACAACCAGTTACCACAAACGTAGAAGCTTAAAAAACCACAAACTTACCTTACTATGAGCCCAGAGGTCAGAAGTCCGAAACGCATCTTGCGGGGCTAAAATCAAAGGCTGTTTCCTCCTGGAGGATCTAGGGGAGAGTCCATTTCCATGCCTCTTCCAGCTGCTGATGGCGTTCCACGCTCCTCGGCTCTTGATTTGTATCGCTGCAACCACCACTTCCACCTGCCTATCACGGCTCTGATTCCCACGCTTCCGCTTCCCGCTTATAAGGACTCTTGTGACTGATTCCATTGCGCCCACCTGGATGATACACGCGCCTCTCCCCATCTCACAATCCTTACTCCCAAGGCCCCTTTGGCTATGTAAAGTAATATATTCCTAGATTCAGGGATTTGAATGTGGACATCTTTTATTCAGTTTATCACAATAGCAAACAACTGGAAACAAACTGGATGACCCTCAGTAGTGGACTGATTCAATAAATTATGATAAATTCATACAACGGAATACAGCTGTTTAAAATATGAGAAAATTTATTATGTACTAAACAGAAAACTCACGAAAATATAATGTTAGATGAAAAAAGCAAAGTACAGAACAGAGATGGGAAAGCAGCATACATAATTTGCTTGTATATATAATGCTTAAACTATCTCTGGAATGATATGCCAGAAACTAATCATGGTGGTTACCTGTAGGACAGGAAGAGGGTGATGGCATTTCAAGAATGAGACTTTTCACTAACACTCTTTCATAATTTTTTATTTTTGAAACTTGTAATTATAGTACTTATCCAAAAAGTAAAATAATATTGTCTAGAAAGAGTAAAAAGAAAAAGTCTGAAAAAAGTTATAGATGGGGAATAAGTACCCAATGTAGGAGATTACAATGGGTAGACAATTTTTTAAAATAAAAAGTATGTATATGTACATGTGTATGTTTATGTTACCAGGAATTCCAGGATATATGACCCACTGACTGAAAACTAGGAGCAAAAAACCAGAAAAGAGAAACAAATCCACAGTGATTCAGGTGTTAGAATTATCAGACATGAACTTTAAAGTAGTATTATCAGACCCAGGTTTAAAATAATTACTAGTAGTTTTTTTTTTTTATCTTGGTGCTAGTTAGAGAGGTTTATTTATATTGTGATAAGTCATCCACCTGTACATTTAAGATGGCACACTTTCTCTTATGTATATTATACTTCAATATAATTTTACAAAACTGGAAAATGTGTGGGATGTGACTAAATCTAGGGTTGGGGAAAATCTATAATCATAAATGCATAATTTGAAAACAAAAAGAAAAGGATGAAAAAACAATGATATGCTAGGTATGGTGGCTCACATGTATAATCCCAACACTTTGGAAGGCCAAGGCAGGAAGTTTGCCTGAGGCCAGAAGTTCAATACCAGCCTGGGAAACATAGTGAGAGCTGTCACAGCACAAAAAATAACAATAATAATAATTGGGCATGGTGACGTACACCTGTAGTCCCAGCTACTTGAGAGGCTGAGATAGGAGGACTGAATCACTTGATCTCAGGAATTTAAGGCTGCAATGAGTTATAAGTCACCACTGCACTATAGCCTGAGTGACAGAGTGAGACTCTGTCTCAAAAAAAAGAAAAAAAAAACAATAATCTAAGCATCCATCTCAAAACTCCCAGCAAATTAAGTCCAATGAAATTAAAACGATGGAAGTAATATGAATAAAAGCAGAAATTATACAAAACAAATACATGAGAAAATATAAAAAGCCAGAAATATTCCTTTGAAAACAGTATTCCCGTTGCTGATCTCTGTGGCAGCCAGCCTCCAAGATGGCCCCCAGTGATCTTCACCTCTGCCATCCATGCCTTGTGCAGTTCTCTCTCATATTGAATACAGTGACCTGTGTTACCAAAAAGATAGTTCAAATTGCAGAGTATAATTTCCTAGGCTAGATTATAAAGTACATTGTAGCTTCCTTGCTGACCCTGTGTGAAAGTAGCTACCATATTGCAAGGACATTCAAGCAACCCTACAGAGGTTACTGCATTACATTACAGATGTCTCCTGCTAACAGACAGCACTGACTTGCTAGCCAGGTTGAGTAAGCCATCTTGAAAGTGGATGCCCTAGCCTCAGTCAAGCCTTCAGATGACCTTGGGCCTAATCACAATATTGACCAAGACAGAACTACCCAGCTAAAGTATTTCTCAAATCAGGACCCACAGAAGCTATGTAAGATATTAATTTGCTATTGCTGTATAACAAATGAACATCTCAGGAAATATACATATATTAATATAGTCTCATACAGTTTATTAATATAGTATATTAATATAGTCTTATACAATTTCTGTGAGTCAGGATTTCATTTAAGAAAATATGTGTTTATTCTTAAGTTTTTTAACTTTTTAAAAATCATTTCAATAGGTTTTAGGGGGAACAGATGATGTTTGGTTATATGAATAAGTCATTCAGTGGTGATTTCTGAGATATTGGTGCACCCATCACCCAAGCAGGGTACACTGTACCCAATGTGTAGTCTTTTATCCCTCACTCACCTCCCACCCTTTCCCCTGGATCTCCAAAGTCAACTGTATCATTCTTATGCCTTTGCATCCTCATAGCTTTGCTCCCACCTATAAGAACATATGTTTGATTTTCCATTCCTGAGTTACTTCACGTAGAACAATAGTCTATAATTCTATCCAGATTGCTGCGAATGCCATTATTTTGCTCCTTTTAATGGCCGAGTAATATTCCATTGTCTATATATACCATATTTTCTTTATCCACTCATTGACTGATGGGCTTTTTGACTGGTTCCACATTTTTTCAGTTGCAAATTGTGCTGCTACAAACATGTGAGAAAAAACATATTCTCTTGTATTTTCTGTGGGTCAGGAATTTGGGCACAACTCAACTGGGTTCTCTGTGTAAGGTCTCACAAGGTTGCAGGCAAGGTGTCAGCTGAGCTAAGTTCAAGCTCATTCAGGTTGTTAACAAAATTAATTTCCTTATGTCTGTATGACTATGTAGCTACATTTTTTATTGGGTATGGGCTGGAGGCCACCCTCAGGTCCTACAGCCATCTGCTGCTGGGCTTCCTCAACATGGTCACACACTTCTCAAATCAGCAAAGAGAATCTTGGGTGCATGCTAGCAATCTGTATATCTCATATGCTAATGTATCTCTCCTCCTCCTCCTCTTCCCTCTTCTTTCTTCTCTCTCCATATATATGTGTGTGTGCACACATAAACACCCCCCCCCCGAGGAGTAACAACCCATCATATTTGCAGTATTCTGTTGGTTCAAAACGAGACACAGATCTTACGCACATTCACTTGATTTCAGCCAAAAGGCTGAAAAGTGATCCCATCCACACTAAAAAGGAAGAGATTATACAGAGAATAACACCAGGACATAGAGATCATGGGAAACAGAAGTCTGCCTATCACAGATAATAAATATTTGTTGTTTGAAGACATTGAGTTTCGGGTAATTTCTTATGCAGCAATAGATAACTATTAAGAGTTGTACCTAATTAGGCACAAGTTAGAATACAAGGAATAAACAGCTATCATTACAGATACTAAAAAGATAACAGTTTATTATAAACAAGCCTATGACAATAAGATAATTTAGATTAAAATGCTGGTAAATTTTATGCTTTATATGTTTTACCATGATAAAAACATTTTATAAGCATCACTTACCATTTGATCATTGATTAAATGCTAAATGCTGGCTGGGCACAGTGGCTCATGCCTGTAATCCCAGCACTTTGGCAGGCCAAGGCAGGCAGATCACCTGAGGTTGAGAGTTCAAGACCAGCCTGACCAACATGGAGAAACTCCATCTCTACTAAAAAATACAAGAAATTAGCTGGGCATGGTGGTGCACGCCTGTAATCCTAGCTACTCTGGAGGCTGAGGCAGAAGAATTGCTTAAACCTGGGAGGCAGAGGTTGTGGTGAGCTGAGATCGTGCCATTGCACTATAGCCTGGGCAACAAGAGTTTCACTTGTCTCAAAAAATATAAATAAATAAAAAAATAAATGCTAAGTGCTTTACATACATTTCACTAATCCTCAGAACGACCTTGTTCAGTAAATATTATTCCTGGTTCACAGAGGAGGAAACTGAGGCTCAGAGAAGCTACTCACTTATTTGAAGTCTCACAGCCTTCATAATGTTATTCATACACTCTCTGTACCCTGCCATGCTCTTCTCTAGATGGTTGGAAAAACTGCAGGGGAGAATCTCAGAAATAACTAAAATAATTGAAGATGTAATCAAGAAATAAAAGTGCGATGTTTGGTTCAGACTACATATAAGTGGAAGGTAAATCAGTAGGAAAGGGAAGAAATCTCTAGGTTTCAAGATGAAATAGAAGTCACAAGAATTATATAAGTTTAAATTCAAGTTCACTGAAGAAAGCTAGGAGTCAGCTACTGTTTGCCGCAGATAATATTCAATAAGGAGCTAACTGCTAATGCACTGGCCTGGGGAAGTGTTTAATGTTAAACAGAAACAAACACTAGTAAAACACTTCCTGGAGTAAGAATGCTTTTTTTTTTTTTTGGACACAGAATCTTGCTCTGTCTCCTAGGCTGGAGGGCAGTGCATGATCTTGGCTCACTGCAACCTCTGCCTCCCAGGTTCAAGCAATGATCCTGCCTCAGCGGCCCTAGTAGCTGGGATTACAGGTGCATACTATCATGCCCTGCTAATTTTTGTACTTTAAGTAGAGACAGGATTTTGCCATGTTGGCCAGGCTGGTCTTGAACTCCTGACCGCAAGTGATCTGCCCACCTTGGCCTCCCGAAGTGCTGGGATTACAGGCATGAGCCACTATGCCTGGTTGTTCCTTCTTTTTCTGTAATGGACCTGTGAGATCTTTAGAAATGAGGGAAAAAATCATTTCTTTGAATCAGTAGAGTATCAAAGACTAGCCAACCCTCAGGCTAATGGTGGTTGCTGCTATTCTATTGCTGAATGAGAACCAAAACCTTTAGAAAGGAGCAAGTCTTTGTGGGATACACAGGATGTGAACTGCATCAAAGGGTGTAAACCCAGCTGACCATGATACCTTCAAGTGAGTTTTTCCACCGAATTTATTTTCTCATTTGTCACTTCCTTCTGGGCTTTCTAAGCAGCCCCAAAGCTCTAGGTGATTTTAATTTGGTAATTTTATCAGGGGAATGCTCATTCCTGATTCTTTATTTCACTAAACAGCCTTGAACCCCTGGCCTCAACAGATCCTCCCACCTCAGCCTTCTGAGTAGTTGGGATTAGAGGCTGCAGAAACTTTTAAGAGAAAATAGAGAGAACAGAGCCAAGCTAATGTTTTTGAGATTAAGATAAACTTCACATTGAAACTAGACTTGTCACAGAGAGTGCAAAAGGCATAGTTATCTCCCAAGTTCTGTCTCTGTATTATTAGACAGAGTCTCAGTGTCCTTGAACTGCAAGGAATTAATAGCATCAGTAAAACCTATGTCTTACTCATCATGAAAAGTCATTTTTAGAAAGATTTTTAAAAGAATTATTATAGGCAGAAACAGATTAAAAGGTTGTACACCTACTGTTTGAAAAACACAATTTATCAAAACCAAACAGAAGTAGTATGTAAACTCCTATGTCTATTAAATAGAATCCATAATTTAAAACTTTCCCACAAAAACAATTCCCAGTTCCTGATGGCTTCACTGGTGAATTCTTCAATTAAAGGGAAAAGTAACACCAACATTATAGAATGTCTTTTTTAATTTTAGGGACAGAGTCTCACTATGTTGCCCAGGCTGGAGTGCAGTGGCTATTCTCAGTCACGTTCCAGTGATCATCCCACCTCAGACTCCTAAGTAGCTGGGACTACAGGCTACAAAAACTTTTAAGAGAACAAAAATAAAAGGAACAGAGCCATGCACATTTTTTGAGATTGCAATAAACTTGATACCAAAAGTAGTCTAAAAAATTACAAAAAGTAAAACTACAGGCTAATCAGTCACATGAATATAAACCCAAGTCATTTTTTAAAAACAGCATATTAAGGCCAGGCGCAGTGGCTCACGCCTGTAATCCCAGCACTCTAGGAGGCCGAGGCAGGCAGATCACAAGGTCAGGAAATTAAGACCATCTGCCTAACCCAGTGAAACTCCATCTCTACTAAAAATACAAAAAAAAGTAGCCAGGCGTCGTGGCACGTGCCTGTAGTCCCAGCTACTCTGGAGGCTAAGGTGAAGGTTGCAGTGAGCTGAGATCATGCCACTGCACTCTAGCCTGGGTGAGAGAGCTAGACTCGATCTCAAAAAAAAAACACACACACATAAAGCTGGGCACAGTGGTTCATGCCTATAATCCCAGCACTTTGGGAGGCCAAGGTGGGAGAATTGCTTGAGGCAGGCAGATCAAGAGTTCAGGAGTTCAAGACCAGACTGACCAAATCGTAAAACCCCATGTCTACTAAAAATACAAAAATTAGCTGGGCATGGTGATATGTAGCTATAATCCCAGCTACTCAGGAGGATGAGGCCGAAGAATCGCTTGAACTTGGGAGGCGGAGGTTGCAGTTAGTTGAGATCACACCACTGCACTCCAGCCAGGGCAGCAGAGTGAAACTCAGTCCCCCCACCAAAAAAATTGACTGACTTTTCATGATGAGTATAAGATAAGTTTTACTAATACTGCAATCAATGTTAATTCCTTGTAGTTCAAGGACATCGAGGCCATGTCTAATAAAATAGAGGAAAAGCTAGGCTAGTGGCAAAACTAGCCTGGGGAACAAAGTGAGACTCCAGCTCAAAAAATTTAAAAACTAGCCAGGTGTGGTCACACACGTTCTGTGATCCCAGTTACACAGGGGACTGAAGCAAGAGGATTGCTTGTGCCTAGGAAGTCAAGGCTGCAGTGAGCCATGTTCACAGCAATCTATAAAGAAGATACACACCATAGTCACGTGGGGTTTATTCCTTTAATGTAAGGTTAGTTTGACATTTGAAAATATCTCAAGGTAAGTAACATTAACATTTTTAAAAGATGATCATCTCAATAGATACAGAAAAGCAATGAGGAAATTCGATACTCCTTCATGATAGAAAAAACAAAACAAAACCCTAAGTAAAATACCTTAGCCAATCTAGAGTAGATAGGAACTTCCTTAATCTAATAATCTGAAAAGGGCTTGGTGGTTTTATACTGTGTCAACTTACCTGCACTGAAGAACTCCCTCAGAATTCCCTCCCCTGTATGGTTCTAGAGGAGGGTTAGCCCCAGGAGAAATGTCTGGGAGATCTGGGAAGGGAAATGGGCAGTAGCCATTATTTTCTTCTCAAGGCTGTTAAGAGTGCCAGACATGGTGACAATCTGTACACACTGTTGTCATGCGGTAGTTCTGAAATTGTCCAGATGCCCTCCTTCAGTTGCTGCTCAAAGTGCTGTGCCAGGTTTGTCTCCAGCTTCCTGGTGAAAGCCACCATTTTCTCTTGTAGATCACACATTATCAGTGAAGTTGGAGGCAGTAAGAGATAGACAGGGGTCCAGTTTATCCTCACAAGTTCCAGTTTTAATTCGTGGGCTCCAATTTGTCCTTACCCTTCCCAACTCCTTATCAATATTTTCTTCCCGAGTTTTGGCCCTGCTGACTTAGAGCAACATCAGGCCCAACACTGGCTGAAGAGACAGCAGTTTTTGCATTGACTTATCCACCAGCTCCCACAATTGTGTAAGATCTAATTCCCATCATAAACCCCTTATATCAATCACAGTGGTTCTGCCTTTTAGATTAAACCTTAATTGATACAAATATTAGTACAGAAGTGAGTGAGATCCAGAGAACGGAACCTTGAGGATGAGTTTTCTGAATAGGTACAATGCTGAGTTAGTTATCTGAATTGTTTCTCCAATCTAATAAGATGTAAAGACAGTTACGATACTCAGTGGTAAGGGGTCACATTGCCTGCAGTGGCAAAAAAAAAAAAAAAAAAAAAAAAACTTAAAATATCAACTAGATTCCGATCATCAAATGCCTACAGAAAGCAAGACTTCAGATAACCAAGTAGTTGCTGCCTTAGAACTCTGTAGTAAAAATAAGATGTATTACAGGGTTACTTGACTTCTTTCGAGAGCTCTAGAGAGCTTCAGGAAAGAAAACGATGATGAATTTGTGGATTTAAATTCCAAGCTCAGGGTCAAGGAAGCACTAAGGCTGCCTTAAAAAGAAACTATCTCCTGTAGTTGCAGGGCCAAAACTTCTGATAAGAAATCTTAGATTCTAAACAAACCCAAGTCTAATCATGTGGGTGGCTTAATTACAAGATAAATCAAATTCCTAATCTCAAGGTCTCTTATGTTACAGTCGGGGCATTGGCTGGGAAGGAATAAGATCCTGAAAATTAGGATGGAGTGATGAGGACAGAATCCAATGAAGCTAGAAACCTTAGGGCCCTAAATTCTGCTGAGTCTCCTTCCCAGTAGAAGCACCTCTTCACTCCATTTCTGAGGTTAGTCTTCCCTTAGCTGAAGATGCTCTTCCCTTAGCTGAAGATGCTGTATAGGCCTCCCCTGAGGTAGCTACTTTGCAGGAAACTGCTGATGCTCCTTACAACCTGCCCTACCACCTCTAATTAATTCTAGACCTGAAACAAGACTTAAGTCCCAGCAAAACCCAGATAGTAAGGTAAAAAGCATGATCTGTGGGGAGGTGCAATACACAACAAAACAAGTATAAGGTTTTGCTGATTTATATTGACAGAAACTTGGATAATATGAATAGAAATTATTCCTAAGCGTGTAGGATCAGGTAGAAGACAAAAAAAACATTGGACCAGGCTGAATTAATGGGATGTGCTAAACAGAGATTCTGGAATCCTCTGCTCAAGCGGTTGGGAGTGACTCTAACATGCTGCTTGTTGGTTGACTGAAACCTGGATCTAAAGGGGGCCTGAACTCAAGGAACTCAAATGTCAGAACTTGCTCAGCGGTACACTGTAGAGCAGGGGTCAGCAAGCCTCCTGTAAAGGGCCAGAGAGTAAATATTTTAGACTCTGTGGGATAGATTACCAAGTAGAAATATGGGCAAAAGACTTAAACAAGTAGGTCATGGAAGGACAATCAAGTAGCCTATAAAAACACATGAAAAGGTGTTTAATATCATTAATCAGCAGGGATATAGTTTAAACCACAATGAGATACTTCTGCGTGGCCATTACACTGGCAAAATTTAGAAACAGCAAAGGGCCGAGCATAGTCAAGGGTGTAGAGCAATGGGAACTCTCTTTTTTTAATTTTCATGGGACTCTGCTTGATAGGAGCTCTGTCATATACAGCTGGTACAACTCTGTAACACTGGGGATAGCTACTAAAGTTGAATATGACTCGGCGGTTCCACTCCTAGCTATAAATTCAATAGAAATGCACATGTGTGCACCAAGACATGTACAAGAATACTTACAGCAGCATTACTTCTGATAGCCCCAAACTGAAAACAATCCAAATCCATCAACAAAAGAACAGATAAGTAAATCATGGGATATTCACACAAAAGAATACTATGTAAAAATAAAAAAAGACAAACTACTGCTACATGTAACAGACAGGTTGAAACTCACAGGTAAAATGTTAAGCGAGATAAGCCAAAAGGGGTAAAACCTACACATTATCACTCCCTTTAAATAAAGTTCAAAAACATGAAATTAATCCATGGTTACAGAAATACCAATAGTGGTTACCCCAATGAAGATGATAACGAGAAAGGTACAAGAAGGTTTCTGGAGTGCAAACAATGTTCTGTATTTTTATCTGGGTGGTAATGACTGAGAATGCTCAATTTGCAAATTTGTCATCAAGCTATATGCTTCAGATTTATATTTTCTAAAATATCTATTCATTTCAATTAAAAATATAAAAATCGGCCAGGCGTGGTGTCTCATACCTGTAATCCCAGCACTTTGGGAAGCCGAGGCGGGTGGATCACCTGAGATCAGGAGTTCCAGTCCAGCCTGGCCAACATGGTAAAACCCCATCTTTACTAAAAATACAAAAATTAGCTGGATGTGGTGGCATGAGCCTGTAATCCCAGCTACATGTGAGGTTGAGGCAAGAGAATCACTTGAACCCGGGAGGTGGAGGCTGCAGTGAGCCTAGATTGCGCCATTGCAATCTAGCCTGGGGGACAAGAGCAAAACTCTATCTCAAAAATAAACAAATAAATAAACAGCCTAGAGAGGAGTAATACACTAAACTAGCAATGCTAGTCTTAATTTAGGGTGAATTACTTCAGTAGAGAACTAAAGTAGAGAACTAGCCTGAATAAGTTAATTTAAATTTAAAAAATAAAAACTTAAAAAATTAGAGATCAGGTTTCAACTTGCTGCCCAGGCTACATCCAAACTGCCAGGCTCAAGTACTTCTCCCGCCTCAGCTTCCCAAGTAGCTGAATAAGCTAACTAACCTGTTTGTTTCTCTCAGGCTGACTAGACCTGTGAGGTCATTTTAAAAACAAAGTCTGTGACTGATCATCCCATTCCTTCATTTACCTACACCAACATAAATAAAAGGATTCACTAGAGTCTAGAAAGAAGATCTTATCCCTATCTCAAGAAAACTTCTCAAGGGAGAGTTGAACATATAAATATATAGATTACATGTTGGACTGACAAAAGTATTAATACAGTGCAGACACAGTACTGAGGAGGAAAAAATTAACTCTTGATTTGGGGTGGTAGAGGGTAAATATACACACAAAGTTTCTAAGAGACAGTGATGTCCAAGAGAGGTTTTCTGTTTTGTTTTGAGATGGAGTCTCATTAACTCTGTCGCCCAGGCAGGAGTGCAGTGGTGCGATCCAGGCTCACTGCAACCTCTGCCTCCTGGGATCAAGCGATTCTTCTGCCTCTGCCTCCATAGTAGCTGGGATTACAGGCATGCACCAGTACGCCTGGCTAAGGTTTGTATTTTTAGTAGAGACGGGGGTTTCACCCTGCTGGCTAGGCTGGCCTCCAACTTCTGACCTCAGGTGATCCATCCATCTCAGCCTCTCAAAGGGCTGTGATTACAGGTGAGAGCCGCTGCGCCTGGCCAAGAGAGGTCTTAAAGGACAAGCAGGTGGACAGGCAGGGGGAGACAGCAGAAGTGTGGGGAGGAGAGGACCTTCCAGAGAAAAGCCCTGGAAGAGTTTCTAACAACCTGGAAGGGGGCCGGGGCACAGCAACAGGAACTGGCACCTGCCTCTAGGAGAAAGGAATGCCTCCTCCCTTCTTCCAGCCTCCCTTAAGAGAAATACCCAAGAATGCTCCCAGCCCTGTGAGCACAGAGCACTGGTGTGAGCTGTTTACTTGTTAATGAGTCTGCACCACCGTCCGCATGTAATGAGTCACTCAGGTCATTCTGGGATGAGGTTTGTATGTACAAACCCCTCCTTTAATCCAGTTGGCTAGTTCAGAATAGACAAGTTTTAACACTGCTTCCTTCTCCTGTCAAGAAGTAAAGCCTGAGTTCTGAGGAACAGCCTCCACCTGGAGAGCATGTCTGGTGAACCTGAGCTTCGGGAGAGACACAGCTTCAAACCTCAAGTCATTTTGCCTCTTCCCGTGGCTCACAGCATCAGAGGTCAGAATCACAATGAATTTTAGCATTTCGATGGGGATTTTAAAACATGACTGTTTAAAAATGCTGTTTTGAAAAATTTTTTTTTTTAAGTTTTAATCTTGATTTACATAAGCATTTATTTCTTGATGAGATTGGAATTATAACCTAATTGATCGAATTTTCTTCAGGGGCCAAGACTACGTGAGAAAAAAAATGTTACACAGATTTTTTAAATGATTCTTGGGCTTAAAGAAGAAATTACTTTTAAATCCTACCAGTCTCCCAGATAATTAATGAGCAAGTACTGCCTGGTAGTGCAAATTTTTAGGTCTTGTGACCTTGAGGCCACTTGATCCAAAAAATAAGATTACTTGCCTCTTTCCTTAATCTTACCGGATAGAATGAGACTCTTAAAACATCTCGCTTAAGTTAGAAAAGAAAATGGAGCACTATATTTGTAATTGACCTGATATTTATAAGCACCTGATTTAAATGAACTTTACTCAAAGCACACTCCACAAGAGGCACTTCGAATTTCACTGGAGCACAGCCCTTTGTGTTTTAGAATAATGTAGAATTAAATGGCTTTCTTTTTTTAAGTACACCACAACACTCTTAAGGAAATAAAAGCAGGTAAGGCATCTATCTGTGAACAGCAGTGCCATCCATTCATGAATGTGTAAAGTTTACTCCATGTCAGGCACTAGGGACAGGATGGCAAACAGGGCAGACAGGGCCCCTGACCTCTTCCACCACCCTATAGTCAAGTGAAGAAAGATTTTTTTTTTTTTTTTTGAGACGGAGTTTTGCTCTTGTCTCCCAGGCTGGAGCGCAGTGGCGCTATCTTGGCTCACTGCAACCTCCACCTCAAGGGTTCCAGCAATTCCCTGCCTCAGCCACATGAGTAGCTAGGATTAAAGGCTTTCGCCACCATGCCTGGCTAATTTTGTATTTTCAGTAGAAACGGGGGTTTCACCATGTTGGCAGGCTGGCCTCAAACTCCTGACCTCAGGTGATCCACCCGTCTTGGCCTCCCAAAGTGCGGGGATTACAGGCGTGAGCCACCATGTCCAGCTAGATTTTAAATATTAACAAAATAATTACAAGTTCTGATTATTGCTGTGAAAAGCACAGAGACAGAATAACATCAAAGAGGGGGGCACCGCCACTTTAGGAAGCTAGGAAAGGGCTTGAGGAGGTGAAATTTAAGCAAAGACTGAAGGACATTAGGAGTCAGACCTGCCAGAGCAGGAGGGAATAGCATTCCTGGTAGAGGAAAAAGCTTGTTCAGAGACAAAGAACTGAAAGAAGCTTGTTTGAGGAACTACAAGAAGACTAACATGCTTAAAGCATATGTCTAAGATCAGATGTGTGATGAGTTTGAAGAGGCAGCTAGATCACTGTAAAAACTTTAGAGGGCTTTTGGCAGGAGAGTGACATGATCTGATCTGACATATATTTTGAAAGGTCACTCTGGCTTCCAGGTAGCAGTGGAAGAAGACAAGCAAAAATTATTAGAGTTCCCAAACATAATTTATGTAGCATGATGGCTTGGAGTACCACCGATTACAGTAGGGAGGGAGAGGAAGGAGCACATTTGGGGTATATTTTGGAAGTGGAATAAACAGACCTGCTGGTAGACGGGGTAGGGTGGGTGAGGACTGGTGAGTAAAAATGAGGAGCCAAGGATGACTCATGTTTCAGGCTGGAGTAAGGGAAGGCTGGGAAGACTAGTGGAGAAACAGGTTCAGAGAGAAAAGTCTCAGTCCCTTAGTCATTCACCTCTGTCCCTTAGTCACTGGAATACCTTAAATCTCTATTTACCATTTCTTTAAAAACATACGTGAGGCTGGTAGACGCAGTCCAGGCTACTTGGGAGGCCGATGAGGGAGGATCCTTTGAACCTAGGAGCTTGAGGCATACCTGGGCAACCTCGCAAGATCCTGTCTCTCTAAAAAACAACAACAAAATGTATAGTAGGAAACTGCTGCCTGCTCAGCCTAAACTAACCCCAGGTTTTTAAAATATATATATAGCAAGAGTTTACAGAACAGGCAGCATCAAGTGGGAGCTGGGGGCGTCTTCTGATGCTGCATTTGATAAACATACAGTTTTTACTCAGATTGTATGTTTGCTTAGATTTGGGCTAAAGATTCCCCAAAGCGGCCCCTTGGTATTGACACTCATTAAGAAATTAGGAATTGATAGTAATATTGAACTATTTTCCAAAAACAAAGAAAAAAGAAAAAAAAAACCCATCAAAACTCCAAAACAAATGGAATGTGACATACGTTTTCCATGTTATTTTATTCATGAGCTATCTTTCCAACACTGAAGTTGGTTTAGCAAGAAAATAATTAAAGATGTAAACATGCAAGCCAAGAGCCAAAACCACTCTGAACAACCCAAGGTTGTGAACTTATTTAATTTGTCCCTTCCCTGAGAAGTCATTTCTTGGATCATTGACTTATTATTTCTGTAAAACAGTGGTAGCCCCTGCCTTCCTCCCCTTACTGCCAGAGTATGATCCAGCTGTGGGGTTTGAAGAGTTTATGTTTATTGGATTTTAATGACTTAGTTAACAAAGGTCATTCCTAAAAGTAATAGAAAACTAAGTGTGTGGAAACAGAATGGATAAGACTGACTCGAGGGTTATTTCTAGTAGTTCCTTGGTGTTGTCCTCAGATACATGTTTAATCCTTAAGAGCAATTATGAAGGATTCTTCCTCATAATCAATTTACTGATGCTATATTCAACTATATTTGTAAAATGTTATTTTAGACTCCTCAGTAACAAAAGGAACAGGGCTTAAAATGTGTTAGATAATATCGATATAAACAATGTATTGTTAGCATAATATTGCTGACAGTATAAATATTATTATGTAGAACTGTAATGCTTGTTGGATGTCACATCTGTGGTGCTTCCATTTTCTTTGCCAGAAGGAAATAACTTCAGTCTAGGGTGAAATCTGGTTGGATATGAATCTCCAAGTCAAAAGAAACCTCAGCGATCATTTAATCTTGTCCTTTTAAATATTTACTATGAATGGTTATTTATCCAAATGATGTTTATCAGACTGTAAAAGAATTTCCAAGCCAGGTGTGCTGGCTCACATCTGTCATCTTAGCACTCTGGGAGAACAAGACAGAAGGATCACTTGAGGCCAGGGGTTCGAGAACAAATTGGGCAACACAGCCATATCTCTATGCAAAGTAAATAAAATAATAAAAAAAATTATCCGGGTATGGTGTTCCACACCTACAGTCCTATCTACTCAGGAGGCTCAGGTGAGAGCACTGCTTGAGACCAAGAGTTCAGGGTTGCAGTGAGCTATGATTGCACCACTTTACTCCAGCCTGGCTGACAGAGCAAGACCCCATCTCAAAACAAACAAACAAAAAACCAAAAAGATAAATGATTATTTGAATTATTTAAAATTAAATTGATAAAATCATTTAAGAATATGTGAAAAGAAATACATTTACTCATTCCCCAGGTATAAATTAAGTATTTTCCACTTCAAAATCCAATGACATGAGACATAAATATATACTTCACATACATAATACATTTTTTACATGGTTACAGAGCCTTCCTGATCTGGCTATGTTGACTTTTCTAGCCTTATCTCATTTCTCCTTCCTCTTCCCAACCCAGTTTTTTCCTCCTCCTCTCTTTAGCTACAGCTTTACTAATCTACCCACTGTGAACCTCAAACCCACGCTGCTCTCAGGTCTCAGGGCCTATGTACAAGTAATCCCCACTGCCTAGAATCCCTTGCCCCCATTTGTTGCTGGGTCATTCTGCAGACCTAGTACTACTTCCTCTTGGGAGACTTCTGTCCATCTCCTAATCCCCCAATCTCCGAACCCCATCAAGACCTGAGTAGCTTCTGAGCAAGTCTCTGCTTAGCTTTCCTGGGATGACCAAAACGAACAGTGCCCTATTCATTGTTCAATTCTCAATCCCTAGAACAGAGCTGTAACATAGTAACCCACTATAAATGAACGAATGAATAAAGACAGTGAACACTGAAGAACTTGAAGTTATAGTTTACACATGTAAACAATAACATAAATCTGAAGAAATAAAGGTGCTGTTTTTAAAAGATATATTTCAACTCACTTCTTCTCTAAGGCAGGATACACAGCCTGGCATCCGTTTGACATAAGACAAAAAATTTGAGCATTTTTGTAGGCTAAATTTATTTCACTAAGTTGAAAGAAATGTAGACTCCAAAGAGCTGTAAATGCAAATGACAAATACTGTACAAAAATCTATCAAGCAACTGTAAGTCACAACTTGTACGCTTTCTCCTCAGCAAATGAGTTACAATAAAAGGAAAAAGTATTTGAAACCTTCTTGATGGAAAACGAATGACCTTTAAAAATGCCAACATTTTCCGCAGAGAAAGATTTGGTCTGAGTACTTCATTTCTGAAATTGTACAAGAAAAGACGACCTAGTTTTGAGAGTCAGATTGCACCCTTCCATAAAGGATTTAGATCTTTTAAGTCTCCATACAAAACACTGCCCTTATTTTGAGAACAAAAGCAACAATGAGAGAGCTTAGGCGGGACAGAGAAAGAAGGGCCTTGGCACAAAGTCCCTGGAAAGGTAAAACAACAACAACAAAAACGGTAAGTTAGATCCCAAGTTAGATCTGTTAACTCCAAACTGCACGACTTTTGCCAAACATCAAAAGCAACACGGGAAAACAGAAAAAGAAATCATAAATATTTTTTGAATGCCCTAATTTGTAGAACCCCTAATAATGAATGAAATACACTTAGACAAAGCTCTTTTTTTCTCTAAGTCGTAGACTGGGGGTGTGGGCGGGAGGCGGGGAGGACGGGGTCTCTAATAAATACAAGACCCAGCCTCGTGGCGTGTTTAATTGCTGACATTTTAGAAGAATGGGCTATTTACAGTTAATGAACCAAACTACCAAACTAACTAAAATTACGACAGTAGGAGGATGAGTAAACGGAACTGAACGGGCGAAGTTTCAGGAAGGCGTACGCTGGGGACGCTGCGCCCTCCAGCCCACACCTCGGCTCCCAGTGCAGATCCTCGGGCTCCGGCGGCCCAACCTCAAAAGCGCGAGGAGGAGACGCAAACCGTCTTTCCCTGTCCAAGAGCCGAAGCCAGCGGAGCTGCGCGCGGGTCGCCCACACTCGTTCCCAGGGAGCCCCAGCCAGGCCGCCCGCTCCGGCCCCAGCTCCAGCCCGGGCCTCGCTTACTCTGGGGCTCCATGGTCTGCTGCTCCCGGGCCTCCGCGGGCGAGCCCCACAGCTCCTCCTAATTCTTCTCCTCCAGGGTCGGCGTCGCTACGGTTGCCCTGACAACCCGGAGGCGGAGTGGGCGGGACCAGAGGAACGGCGAGCGGGAGGGACCAAAAGCCGCAGGAAGTGAGGGCGCGCGTGAGGACCCGCGCGTCGCCGGGGCACAGAGCGAGAGTGGCGGCCGGGTCACCGGCTGAGGACACTTCCCCTGAGGCCCGGTCAGGGGGTCGCGCCCTCCCTGGCAGGCCGCGCAGCCCCGCGGGACCTGTGCCCCCGACGTCTGGAGTAGCGGGCTGCAGACCCCGCGGTCGCCGACCCGCGGCGTCCGTCGGGCGAGTGGGCCTGCCCGCGGGGAAGGCCGCCGGCCCTGGGCCTCCGTCCCGGGACTCGGGAGCCGCCGCTGCAGGTAACGGCGGGGCCCCGGCGGCGGAAGGGGTCGGGGGTCGGCGCAGGGGCGGGGACAACCCGAGCCGGGTGGGCGGCCCTGGCGCACCTGTTGCGGCCGCCTGGGGGCCCCCTGCCCGCAGTTGCCGCGGACGTTCCCAGCCCAGACCCCAATACGGCGAGGGCGGCCTCGTTGCCTCTTGCTCCGGGAGCCGCGCCTCAGCTGGAGGAAGGAACCCTGCGGGCAGCCCTCACACCAGGGGTCCCTCCGGGCCGGGGCGTGAGCTGGGCCTGGGGCGCTGCGTCGAGCCCCCGGACGGCAAGCGTGGAGCGCTGCAGCCGCCGTCGCTGTCGCCCCCAGTGGGCCGGGCGCGTCTCCTGAATCGCGAGAGCCAGGAGCACGGCTCCGTCCGGCATCGCCTTGTCATCCCCGTGTCCTGTTTCAGGCCGGGGGCCCGGGTCGGATCATTCCGCCTGGCTTCGTTTTTTGTTGTTTCAATCCTCCGCGTTTCCGGTTGAGTTACGGAATCAGCCCACACGTTTTGTAGCCAAACTTTGTAGGGCTGTGAAACAAATGTAACATTATTCCACACAATGGTCTTTCATATTGGTTTTAAAAAACAGTGATTCAGGGTTTGATTTAAGGAAGCTTTCAGGATCACAAGGGATTGTTATCTGGTAAGTTGTAAAAGTTCAAACAACCAGGAGCATATTATCGGTTAGGGAAAACCGAAAGGCGGAAAGAAAAATGGAGAGGCCGAGAGAAGAAAAAGGATAAGCAAGAAAGTGCAGGGGGCTTAGCGGAGTAGAGGGGTACAAGGGGTTTGGGGGGGTGCTGCAGGATTTATTTAATACTCAGGTCTGGAGATTATGATTTTTTTATTTATTCCAACCGCTGCTCCAGAGAGTAGTTGAGGGAAATGGAAGAGCCCTTTTTGGGGTCATGCAGGTGATTATCCATCTTGCCACTAGAAAGAGTTCCACTCTCTGGATGACAAGGACACCGAGGAGAATTACTTTCCTCTTAGGGAATCATTCAGAGGTTAATTGAGCTTGAGAAGCATATATTCTTTGATGGAAACTGACATTATATTCTGCCAAATTAGGCTTTCCCCCCTCTCAGACTATATGGGGACTTTTTCAGATTGTCAAAACAGGAAGGCTTATGTGTGGGTATTGACAAGCAGCGTAATATATACAGAACACATAATTCTTAAGCTGAAGTATTAAGGTAACAATTTAAGCGTGGAAAGTAAACACTTCATGGAACCTTGACTACCTGTTCCTGAAATTTAGAGACAGGGGCTTCATTTTTAAACCAAGTATCTAAAGATCACTATCTAAAGAAGTAAAGATACTTCTGTATCCAGTGGTTCTCAAGTGCTAGTTTACATATGATAAGCAAAATCACAAAGTGGTCATTTCATTCCAGATACAAATCGAGTTATGCTCATCAGTATATCATAATCAAAAGTGACAAGATAATGATTTTTAAAAAAACACCTGGCACTTAACTGACAAAAGAAAAGGTAGGATTAAGTCTGCTCAAACAATAAAGTATTCTTATTTTAAAGCATTAGTATTCTTTAAAAAAGAAGAAACAACATTGCAGTTCTCTATGCTAAAGTAATCAGGACTAAATAATTTGATTTTAAGGTTGGAAAAAATGGGGTTATGTATTGGTGAAATGTTTTGTAATCATACAGAATGATTGTTTTATCAGTAGCTATGAAGTTGACTTTGAGGAAATTTTGAATTGAAATACTTTAGGTGACAGGTAAAGACAACTGTGAAAAGCAACGTTTGATTTTAGGGGACAGGGTACCTCTGGAAGAAGACTGGTTCCCGGCTGGGATTGAGGAGTAAAGGCACTAAAATGTCTAAGGCAGGGACAATATTCAGTTTCTCTTCCTTCTAGCACCTAGTGCAATGTACGTGCTAAATGTTTGTTGAATTAATCAGGACATTAGAGAAATTGCTTTGGATATAGGGATACTCTTTACTATTGGAGAAAATACCCAGGATCAGAAAGTTGCTAATGAGTTAGGGTGGGGGTGTAAAGACGTTGATTGTACCTTTATGGAGTTTTCTACCATTGTGTTTTATTTCTTTTCACCGGCATGTTCAGTCTGTTATTAGTGGTCAAATGAAAAGCAATAAAGTTCTATGTATATTTTTTAAGTCTCCAAGCTCATTACTAGATAGAATAGTTACATTATTGTTTACTTTGCTAATAAAGTATCTAGTAGTTCTCAAGTTCCACTAAATGTTTAACTAAAAGTAGCAAACTAAAGCATTATGGATAGGGAATAACAATGAAGAGACAGATGTAGTCTTTATTTTTCTTATTTAAATCTCTTGGCCACATCAGAATTCAAAGTAAAAATAACTTTAATGGGAGGTTAACATTATTTAAGGCAAACAGGTTGATAAAAAATGTAGCAAATGAACGTGTTATCAAAAGTTCTGTGATAACAACTAGCCTTACTGTGGTAAGTTGAAGGAAGTTTTCATTGTTTTTGTTGGTTTTAAGGTTTTTGTTTTCTTTACCAGAGTGAGGGTACTTTTTCTTGTCTCTCTGATACTTTCTTAAACTCTCAAGGAGTTCAGTTAAAGTTGGAAACCTCTTTGTTCTCCAGACCTGTTATGGTCTACATTCAATTTGTTGCACTCACATAGAATGTCTATCTCTCAGCCCTTTTCTCCTCCGTAGTATAAAAGGGACTGCAGGACCATGTTGCCCCAGTTTCTATAAAGTCTTTCAGGATTAGGCTAATGCCCACTAAATGCACTTCTCTCTCCTACTGGGGGTGCTACACAATTTAGCATTTAACTCTATAGTATGCTTTCTTATAAAATTTTATCTGTTTTCATGTATATGGATCTTGTACCTCTGATTAAATATTTTTAGAGCTAAGTGCATGACTTATGTTTCTTCTGTGTTGCTTTTAGCACACAGTGGGCTTCACTGTGTACCTGATAATTTAAGTAGGGAAATAGTAGAGAGGACAAACCTTTAGTTAGGGGTCATTTCATTAATTTCTAGCTTTGTCCCTTTGGGAAAGCCAGGAGCTATTATTTTGTCATTGATAACTTGGGATCATAAAACCTGCAATGGTTGTCTGATAGTCTAGTTGTGAGAATCAAGATAAATGTGATTATGGATATGAACAAAAATATCTTGTATATCATAACTTTTTTAATGTAAAGGGCTGTTATTGACTTAGGCATAGAGCAAACATTGATTATTTCTGGACTCTGGAATTGCAGATCATAAAGGGTGAACAGGAAATGACCAGGAGCTTCCGAAGCAGAACAGCCTAGGCTGAGGCATGAAGGCAGGAGAACAACTAAGCAGTGGTTTATTGTGGCTGAAATGGAGAATACTTCATGTGTATTAGAAGAAAATGGGAGGAAGTAAGGCCAGAAAGGCAAATGTGGGCTAAATCAGAAGGCACCTAGGGACTGTGGGTTTATTTTCCTTAAAGGTAGTAGGGAGGATTTGGGTCAGTGACTGGATCCATTTTGAAAAGGATCACTGGCAACACTCAAATGACAGCTTGGTAGAGAGCCTAAATGAGAGACAAAAAAAAAAAAAAATGCAGATATTGCTGAAGCTCAGTGAAGAAATGAAAAGATAACTAAGAAAGCGATGGTGGGAATAGGAAGGAGGGGCCTCTGAACGGGATAGAATTGGCAGATCTTGGTGACACAGGAGATGAAGAACGAGAAGCCAGGGATGACAGTGGGTTGATACAATAGATTGTTCTGCTATTCACTGAACTCTGGAATGCAAAATAACAAAAAAAACTTTTTGAGGAGTTTAAGAAGTGGGGTAGATGATGTGTTCAGTTTGAGATGCGATGCCTGTCATGTACATTAGACAGTCCCATAAGTAGTCATGGATGGACATGTGGGTTTGGAACTAAAGGAAAAAGTTTGAGATGAAGATAGAAACTTGGATTAAGCCTTTAGTAATTGAAGTTAAAATGTGATGATTTTTTCCAGGGATATTAAGTGGAATAAGAGGGTAATGGATAGAACCCTGAGGGTATGCACATTTTACACTGTCGGGAGAGGGGCTGCTGATGGAAGAACCCAAAGAGACTAAAGACCAGTGTTCAGAAAAGGGAGCTGAAAATCTGGGAGGATTAATGTAAAAGTTCCTGCTCCTGAGGAGTTCATGCATTGGCATTTCCTGAAATGATTCTTTTTCTCTATCCACCGTAGAATGTACCACATAGTTCATCTTTCTATTATTGTTTTATTAAAGTTAATGTAAAATGACTACCCATTACTTTGTTAACAACAACAGAAATCTTTATATTTATGCATTAAAATATTTAAAAAAAATTTTTTTTTTTTTAGATACAGAGTCTTGCTACATTGCCTAGGCTGGTCTGGAACTCCTGGCCTCCTCCCACCTCAGCCTTCCAAAGTCCTGGGATTACAGGCATGAGCCACCATGGCTGAGGCTGTGTATGGGTTTTTTGTCTCCACTTGGGACAACAAATCAAGAAAAATGTAACTTTAGAAGTTGATTATGATTATGCCT
Organism: Plecturocebus donacophilus; assembly: GCA_004027715.1. Classification (NCBI taxonomy): domain Eukaryota; kingdom Metazoa; phylum Chordata; class Mammalia; order Primates; family Pitheciidae; genus Plecturocebus; species Plecturocebus donacophilus. The sequence continues at coordinate 79,932 of PVKP010002507.1, read as the reverse complement.
CAAGCAAATACTTATTTAAAAAGAGAGAGAGAAAGAGAGAGATGGGTAAAATTCATTTTGTGTATGTCTCAGATAAAATATGTTAACTTGGGGGGACAAGCAGTAGCCTGTTCTTTAAATCTCAGCTTTTATTGAATCTCACACTTTTTCTCAGATATCTAACTAGATTACTTACCTAAGCCAAGTTAGTATTTTAGCATACTTTCTTAACTCTGCTTCTACTCAGAGTGAATTAGTTTTTGTAATGTTATGCAGTCAAAAAATCATCAAAATAATATCACAAAGCACTGAGTGGTCCAGTCATTTGAACTTCTGACAACTGACTTACAAACTTATTTGTGGGGAGTGGTTTCTTAGTACTGTACATAAACACTGATTGAGTCTGGGGAGTCTTTCTGTATATATGTTTAAAAGTTTTTTTTTTAAATAGAGACAGGGTCTTGCTGTGTTGGCCAGGCTGGTCTCAAAGTCCTGGCCCAGATTGTCCTCCCCACTTGGCCTCCCAAAATGATGGGATTACAGGCATGAGCCACTGCCCCAAGCCTAAAATTGTTTTAAGTGCCCTTAAAATCTAAGAATTCTTTTTAAAAATTTTGTGCAGGGTTGTTTATTCTGCAATACCATATGCAATACAATATTCAATATTGTATGTTCATCACTTCTCAGCCTTTTGGCTAAGATCAAGTGTAGTATCTGTTCTTATCAGTATAATATTGCATATTCAACCAATAGTCAATACAAGGTTGGTTGTATCTAATATGAACCAACATTGAGTTAAAAATTGATCTTTTTTTGAGTTTTTGTTTGTTTGTTTTGAGATGGAGTTTCACTCTTGTTAGTCAGGCTGGAGTGCAATGGCACAATCTTGGCTTGCTGCAACTTGTGCCTGCCAGGTTCAAGCGATTCTCCTGCCTCAGCCTCCCGAATAGCTGGGATTACAGGCATTCGCCATCACACCTGGCTAATTTTGTATTTTTAGTAGAGAGAGTTTCTCCGTGTTGGTCAGGCTGGTCTCTAACTCCCAACCTCAGGTGATCAGCCCCCCTTGGCCTTCCAAAGTGCTTGGATTACAGTCGTGAGCCACAGCCTGGGCCTTGAGTATTTTTTAAAAGCTAATTAACTAGATTTGCTTACTTAAAATCAAAGCAATAAACTTGTTACAAGTCTAGAAATAAGGATTTTAAAATAAATTTTGAATTTTCACCTTATCTTTTTCCAGAAAGGCTTTAAATTGATACTGGAAACCAAATAGGATATATTTTTGGGAGATATGAGCCTATTGAAAAAAAGACAAACAAAGAAGTGACCTTCTAAAAGTCCCAGTAGTGATTAGGTCCATTGTTTCAATTAAAGCATACCATGCCTGAGAGATAAAGTGTATTAAATATTTAACTGTAACTTTGTATGGCCAATAGAACCGTATTTTTCAAATGTATAAAAAAGATTTACAAATCTATCTATACCATGTTTTTGTGTTTTATGATATTCCTTCCAGACTCCTGACATCTCCCTTAGTGTCGAGTATTTCTTAAAACCACAGTGGTGTAACTTGAGCCCGTTTTTAAAAATGTAGTCTGGAAGCAATATGTAACACAGTCAGGAAGCAGCATGGTTATATGGTAAAGCATATACACTGTCCACGTAACTAGGGTTGAGCAGAGATCAGACTGCCTGACTTCAAGCACCTACTCTCCCACAGATGATCTTCTAGGAGCTGTATAAATTAAACTTCTGAAGGTTTACATTTCCTCACTTGAAAAATGGAAATAATAAAGTAAACCCTCATGGAGTCCTTAAGCTTTTAAATGAAATAAACCATGTAAAGTGCTTAAGTGCTGAATATAGCATCTGGTGTGCAATGATCACTCTATAAATGCTAATTGGTAGAATTATCATCATCATTATTAGTCCAGCTATAGTTGTAGTATGGAACCATGCTTCTCAAAGTATAGCTTGCAGATCAGTGCCAGTGCAGACTTCCTGGTTTGCAGTAAGATCAGGAGCTTGTGCCAGCATGTAAATAGGCGATGTCACTAAAGGTACTGTTTAGTTCTGCTGACTTTTTTTTAAATAGCAGGACCTCTTTAGTGTAGGAAGCAGTGAGTTGATAAACCAGCACCAGAGTAGACGTGGAGTAGGACAATGATCCCGCACTCCAAAAAATAATAACCCTTTATCCTGAAGACGTTATTATTCACTCATAATACCTCATTCACTTTCTTTTTTCTAAATGTTATAATAATTATATTGTGTATGAGTTTGGCAGATATTTTTTGATCACATAGTTTGTGCAAAGCCCTATATCTTATTTTGCAGGAGTTGCCAATATGGCTCAGAAATTAATCTTGCTTCTAGGAAGTCTACTATAAACCTGCAAGAGGAAATACGTGAAAATCTAAATACATGTGTTGCATATATGCAGTAAATGTTTGCAGTAGTGTTGTAGCTTGTTTCCAAAGATTTCAATATAGATAGATGTTTCCTTTTGCTAAGCTGCTCCCACAAAAGAACAGAATTATTTATTTATTTTTATTTATTTATTTATTTTAAGACAGAGTCTTACCCTGTCACCCAGGCTGAGTGCAGTGGCGCAGTTTGGCTCACTGCAACCTCCACCTCCCAGATTTAAGTGATTCTCCCGCCTCAGCCTCCTGAGTAGCTGAGGTTTCAGGCACCCACCATCATGCCCAGCTAATTTTTGTATTTTTTGTAGTGACTGGGTTTTACTGTGTTGGGCAGGCCGATCTTGAACTGCTGACCTCAAGTGATCCACCTGCCTCAGCCTCCCAAAGTGCTGGAATTACAGGCATGAGTCACCACACCCAGCTGGGACAGAATTAATACCTTTTACTTTTTCGGCATTATACTATCACAATCAAGTTCAGAGTTTGCTTTATTAAGATAGTATTTAAATCTTGTAGGAGATTCAGAAACCTGCAATACTAGGGTATATCTGAGTTTTAGATATAATCACAAAATTATAAAGATTAAAGTTACTAATTTTAAAGATTAGTATGGTGGAAGATTCATCCTTAGGTGTTTTTTTTTTAAATTACTGATTTACTATTTCATCCTTTGTGCAAACATATGAATTATAAATTATTGATTGTTCCATAGAATATGAAGAGACATGAAATAAATATTAAAATGTTTATACAGTTTTGACTAAAATGAGTACAAATTCTTCCCCAAAAAATTCATTGCCAGCCTGGGCAACATAAGGAGGCACCATCTCTACAAAAAATAAAAAATTAGCCAGGCATGGTGGTGTGTTCCTATAGTGCCACTATTTGAGAGACTGAGGCAGGATGATCGCTTGAGCCAGCCTGGGTGACAGAGGAAGACCCCCATCTTTAATTAAAAAAAAAATGCATTGCTCAAATAGATAATGTGGAAACAGATTTTGGAATAATATAAATATAATTTTTAAAAGGCAAGGTATAAATATGTATATTACATAGTGTGGGGTTTACAAACTATGAATTAGATCATGAGAGATTTATTTTTGCAGACTAATTTACTGGTGAGTGGGCTTGGGGAAAAAGGAAAACAATGCAAAATGTTCACGTCAAGAAATGTTACTTTATTTTAAATAGTTCTTAGGATGTTTTGCATGGAAGTAGGTCTATCGGTCTCTCTTTTGCCATGCTCGGTGCATCTGCTCATGATCCTTTTTGTTGTGCCATTTGCCGCGTACTGTTAGCAGCTCTCTTAGAACCTAATCTCACTAATGACTGAGACACTAAGCCCCTGCTTCATGGAGCTCACATTCCAGTGGAGGACACCAACAGAAAACAAAGAGGGAGAAGATATATATATTATGTTAGGCGGTGGTGTTAAGGAGAAAAAATGAAGCAGTTAAAGGGGTTAGGAAGTGGTTTCTAGGGGTGTGGGAGAGCAGTAAAAATTTAGATGGGGGTCCAGGGAAGCCCTTACTGAGCTGACATTTGGTGAAGACTTTTATGCAGTGAGGAGGCTAGCCGTTTGGATATCTGAGAGGGGAGCATTTCATAGTACAGAAGGGTAAGCACCAGGATGACTCTGACTGCAGGGTTGAGACTTGACTATAAGGGGATGAGGGTAGAAGAAAAAGACCAGGCAGGAGGCTATTGCAGTAATCCAGGTGAGAGGGGATAGTGGCTGGACCAAGTGTTCACAGTAGAAGTTATGGGGCACTTGATATTTTTTGAAGGCAGAACTGACATGATTTAATATATTAGTTTTGTATTGTTCCTATAAGAAAGGTGACAAAGTATACAGTCGACAAGAAATTATAAGAAATTATCACAAATCAAATGCTAATTTATTGTGCTACAGCTTTGTAGATCGGAAGTTGTTTGTCAGTCTCACTGGGCTATAATCAAGATGCCAGGAGGACTGTGTTCCTTTCTGGAAACTCTAGGAGAGAATCTGTTTCCTTGCCTTTTCCAGCTCCTGGAGGGCACCCACATCATTCTTTGGCCGTGACCCCTTACTCCACCTTCAAAGCCTGTAACATTGCATCTCTCTGATCTTCTTCCATAGTCATATTTTCCTCTGGCAATGACTAGGAAAGGTCTTCTGATCTTAAGACTCATGTAATTAGATTGGGCTCACAAGGATAGTCCAGGATAATCTTCCAATCTCAAGGTTCTTAATTTAATCCCATCTGCAGAGTCCCTTTTGCCATGCAAAGTACATATTCATAGGTTCCAGGGATTCCTACACACACCTTTGGAGGCCATTCTACATACCACATCAGTCGAAGGATCAGATGTGGGATTTAAGATAGAGAAAAATCAAGATTAACGTCAAATATTTCAGTCTGAGCAATTGGCAGAAAGAAATTAGCTGAGATTGGAGGGACCAGCTTTGTGGCTTTGGAGTATGTGTTGGGAGCTCAACTGCAGGCCTGTAAAGTCTGAGTTTCCTATGAAATATTGAAGTGGGAGATGATGTGTAGGTAGTTGAATACATGAGACTGAAGTTTAAATCAATGGGTCCTAAGGACATATACCCCGTACATCCACGTATGGATGGCACTAAAGCCATGAGATGAGATGAGACCACTCAGGCCCTATTAAAGAGAGAAGAGAGAAGGAGGTCCAGGAACTAGGCATTGGGAAACTTCCAGATATTTACCGAGTGCTAAAAGTGTATATTTGAGAACTTGATAGGTGAAAAGTGTGCAGTAATATTGACTTGAACACAAAAAAACACAAAAGAGGAGCACTGAAATGGTGAAACATAAGAAGTTACTCAGGACAAATTAATGCTTTTGCTTCACTTCATGTCTTGCAAACTTTGTCTTTCCATTTCTGTGAACTGTATTTCTAGAATTAACTGGACTAGAGCCAAACACATAAATGACTAAGACATAGCTTCATCTTACATCGACTTCTGAGTCTACCTTGTTGTCTGTTAATTAGATATGTATTATTTTCGTGGATGCTTGTTTAAGAGCTGTAATAGATTCACTTCAAATGGCTTTCCTTGACAAAGTGTACAGTCTACAATATACATGTATGATAGCTTTGAAAGGAGCAAATGTCAGTTTTTCAGGTTTAAATTTCTTGTAGTGAAATGTAGTTTGTACTGAAAACAGTTATTAAACTTTATTTTGAGTGACATTTAACCTACTATATTATTTGTTTCTCTTTCTTTAGACTAGTATTGTCAAATTTGTCAAAGGCCAAGACATGGATCTTTTGTACCTATTTAATTACCTCTAGGAAAAAAACATTTAAATGGCTTACCCCAGTTGCAAGATGAATGAGGAGAGGTGTACTGGAGTGGTCCCAAAACTCAGCCTCTAGTTGGGTCTCAGCCACTCCACCCTTCAAATCTGGAATCCAAACCATATAGCAGCAAAAAATCCCTCTGAGTAGTCCAAATAGATATTCCAGAGTCTATAAATGTCATAGCTTTGCCCCTTAAACTCATTGGATTCAATGGTAGAGGCCTTTTTGGATTCAAGCTTTACAAATATGTCTGTCAAACAGGCTTGTCTGGCTTCTAATGCACCAGTTGGGAGAGCAGATTAGAAAGGCAGAGAAGAGACTCACAAGATAAGGTGCCACACTGCGGCATGGGTTCTGAGTCCCCAGAGAAGAGCAGGGCTCCAGGGCAGCAGTCTGGTCTTTGGCCTCTGTAGATTTCAGAGACGTCTGAGGACATCATTCTGTTTTGGTAACTGATGTAATGGTCACCTTGAGTCATGATGAAAAAGTTAAATTGTAAGTATAGTTTATTTAAGAAGGCAGAAATTTGGTTATCTGTTTCTGCAAGTCAAACCACCCTGGAAATCAGTAGCTTACAAAAACAGTGACTATTTGTTATCTCTCATGATACTTTGGGTTGTGTTGGCTACTGTGGGTGCTGCTTCTGCTCAGTGTGGTGTTGGCTGGGGTTGCAGTCATCTGGAGGCTCGACTGGTCTGGAGCATCGTAGACAGCTTGTTCACATGGTTGGAGGTTTGTGCTGCTGTGGACTGGAAGTTCAGCTTTGGTCTCTTCCTGGTGACTTAGGCTTGGGTACCTCACAGAATGACAGCTGATTCCAAAGGGGAGTGTTTCAAGCATGGGAATATCTTGGAAGTGATTCTAGTATCACTTCACTGAATTCTTTTGGTCATAGTGAGTCATAGTGCCAGCTCAGATTCAGGAGGAGAGGAAGTAGACTCTACCTCTCCATTTGGAACAGTGGCAAATAATCTGTGACCATCTTTAATTCCACCATAACAGAGAAATGGTAAGGCTAATGTGTGTGGATACATTGCATAATGTGTGATGAAGGGGCCAGGTAAATCTTAGGTCTTTAGAAAGAAGACTATTTAGAAAACTTGATTATTTCCTCAGGGTTCAAAGTGGTCAGTGCTTTATAAGTAAGATTTTACTGTAATTCTAAGATTAATACACTCTTAGAGAGTATTAAAAATTAAGAGAAACATTTCTATTTGGTAAAAATGATAGCTGTTCTTTTTTTTTTAAGTAAAACAGTTGAGAAATAGTACCTAAGGCAATCATTGGTTATAATATTTAATAGCAATTTAATTTACATGTAGGCTGAGAACCCTTGGAAGGGATTCTAATCAGAACAAAAGAAAAATTGAATATAAAATTAAATTGTAACTTCTCTTAAGCAGTAGAATTTTCTGATTCTTAGATACCTTCCCAAAGGTAGCGTGTGCTGTGACCTCAAGCTACCATGCTTCCATTCTGTGGGTCTACTGTCACCTTATGAGGCAGTGAAGAGTTCGAAGTGAATCCATACTACATTTCTGTTATGCCTTTATAATTCCATTTTAATTATGAAACACTGGCTTTCAGATGAATTTTTAAGAACTCTACTTCGGAAGAGCCAGCCAGCTGGGCACGGTGGCTCACATTTGTAATCCCAGCAATTTGGGAGGCCGAGGAGGACACATCACTTGAGCACAGGCAAAACTCCATCTCTACAAAAAAATACAGAAATTAGCTAACAGTGGTGTACACCTGTAGTCCCAGCTACTCAGGAGGCTCAGGCACGCACACCATTCAAGCCTGAGAGGTTGAGACTGCAGTGAGCCATGATCGTGCGACTGCATCCAGCCTGGGTGACAGAGTGAGACCCTGTCTCTAAATATAAATAAATAAATAACCAGCCATAACCATATATGGAAGGAGATAATAAATTCATTCTCCTCACTTGGCTTTCTAGACTGACATAAGCAAAAGCAAAATGAAAAGTTTTAAAAATGTTTTTTATTAAACTAAAGGATTTCTTAATAATAGACTTTCCTATAGGCAGTGTTAGAGGAACACTCACCAGGCCTTCACAGTTCTTTCCTTTTATAGGGTCCAGCTCCTCTTTTGACATAGGATTAGGTGACCACGTGATTGATTAGCCTCACAATCACAATCCTGTCCCTCCTGTTGCTTTCCATTCACAGTTGATCAAGACTCAAAGCCTGTGATAGAGGTCAGGCAGAGAGCATGAGGCCCATTGCAGAATCATTTTCTGAACCAGCCAGGAAATACTGGAACCAATCAAACTTTAAACACCAGCCTAAATTATTCCTGTTCTTTCATGCAGGCAGCAGAAATGACAGAAACCTGTTAACAGAAACAAAATAATAGTGCTTTTCATTTGAATGCCTGTGCATTTTCTTTTTAACTTGTATGTGTTCCTAATTTTCCTTACTCTTTGTGTTTGTTTGTTTCTTAGTGTGGTTTATTGACAGTCATTTACAATGCCGAAGAGTGCTGTAGTGAACCAGCACAGTGGGTAACACAGCAATGAAGAACAGATGCAGGTTTGAGGAATTTAACTTCCTAAAACCTTGAACTGAAGTCTTAGAGATTGAGACATATGGGTTTGTATAAATAGGCTTTTAAGCCCTGTTTGCAGTGGGTTACTGATAGGAGAAACTTGCTTGTGGAATGTCAGATGCGTGAACTCACTATTGGACAAGATGGAAGAAGAAGAGCTGGAGTGTCCAAACTCTTCCTCTGAAAAACGCTATTTTCCTGAATCCCTGGATTCCAGCGATGGGGATGAGGAAGGGGTTTTGGCCTGTGAGGATTTGGAACTTAACCCCTTTGATGGATTGCCATATTCATCACGTTATTATAAACTTCTGAAGGAAAGAGAAGATCTTCCTATATGGAAAGAAAAATACTCCTTTATGGAGAACCTGCTTCAAAATCAAATTGTGATTGTCTCAGGAGATGCCAGATGTGGCAAGAGTTCTCAGGTGAGTAAGCACTACAAAAATTATTTGCTTTATGTGTTGATTTTTAAAATATTAAATAATTACATGTTATAGCCTAGTGTTCTAATAACAATATCTAAAACAAAACATTATTATTAATTCAGATAAAATAATTAAATCACTTGCCTAATTTTATTAATTCTAGTTGAAAAGTAAATATTATCTATATGGAAATTAATTGTGTTTAAGACACCACTAAATTGTCTCTAGAATAATATTAAAATTACTCAAATGATCTTATTATGTATGTTATATTTTAAAAGATATGATGTGTGTTATTTCCCTACCATGGGTATGGGGATTAACTGCTATGTTTCAGTACCCAGTGGTCTGAGAATCCAGATATGTGGATGTGCTTATTGGTGAAGGTGGCTGAAATCAAAAGCACAAGGAAATCCTGATTTTCCTGACCATGAGAAATAACTGAGCAACCAAATATGATCCAGGCCTGGGGCCATACACTTTGGGGTCTAAGATGGGGGAAAGAATTAGGATCATTAAGAGATAAACCTAGGGATATTAAAATATTAAAGAGTTGGGCAAGGCACAGTGGCTCGCATCTGTAATCCCAGCACTTTGGGAGACCAAGGTGGGCAGATCACTTGAGCCCAGTAGTTCGAGACCAGCTTGGGGAACATGGCAAAACGCCATCTCTACAAAGAATTAGCCAGGCATGGTGCTACATGCCTGTCATCTCAGCTATTCTGGAGGCTGAGGTGAGGGAATCACCTGAACCTGGGAAGTTGAGGCTGCAGTGAGCCATGATCGTGCCACTGCACTCCAGCCTGGGTGATGTGAGTGAGACCCTGTTTCAAAAGAGAAAGAAAAAAGGAAAGAGTATTTCTTTGCAAAGAATGACTCGTGAATTAGGCAGCACTCCAAACCATTGGAGGTTAGTGAGCCCCATTGCAGCAGTAAGGGTGGTGAGCTTTTATAGGCTGAACATGAATGTAAGACAAAAGACATTTTAATTGGTTAGAGCAGAAAGTTCCTAGTTAGGGATTAGCTGTCAGTTTCTGATTGGTAAAGTCTAGTATGGTTTTACTGTTTATATTGGACTTTAGTTTGCTTATGTGGGACCTTAAAGCTCTGGAGTTGCCTCAGCCTAATGGCCTCCCAATTAAAGTGTTTTTTTGTTTGTTTATTTGTTTTAACAGGATAGTGGGCCAGGTACAGTGGTTCACACTTGTAATCCCATCACTTTGGGAGGCTGAGGCAGGAGGATTGCTTGAGTCTAGCAATAAGTAGAGGCACAAATTTATCTTACAAAAGGCAACTTTTCAGAGCTACTCCTATGTCTGCACTATCTCAAAATCGTGCAAAAGAGGCATATTTTGGGGCCACATATTCTGGTCTCCTTCAGTCATGTTTTGGGGTGGTATGTGCTAAGCCCCAATATTAGTTAATAAATACTTAATATTCAGTTAGTTATTGTATTTGAACTTCAAGATTTGGTTCAAATGAGATCCATATTTTACTCCTTAAGCTTTAAAACAAGCAACTAGTATATTTTTTTTCTTTCTGAGACCGAGTCTCGGCCCGTCACCCAGGCTGGAGCACAATGGCACGATCTCGGCTCACTGCAACCTCTGCCTCCCGGGTTCAAGCAATTCTCTTGCCTCAGCATGCCAAGTAGCTCGATTACAAGCACGTGCCACCGTGCCTGTCTAATTTTTTGTATCTTTAGTACAGATGGGGGTTTCACCATGCTGAACAGGCTGGTTTCGAACTCCTGACTTCATGATTCGCCTGCCTTGGTCTCCCAAAGTGCTGGGATTACAGGCATGAGCCACCATGCCAGCCGCAACCAGTATTTTTATCATGAAATTCATTTCTAGATTCTGATGATATAAGAATTAGAATAGACCATGTAGTGTGAGTAATGAGAAGTCCTGTTTCTCATAGAGAAGTTATGAATAGATCTAATGAATAGAATTCAAATCTGATGGAACCCCTTCATTTTTCAGATGAATAAACTGTGGCCCAGAAGGATTTGATAATTTATCTAATGTCAGTAGCTTCCTGAATTAGGGTTAAAAGAATACTTTCCACTATACATTGCTGCTTCCAAATTGTTTATTACCTCTAGAATTTTCCTATTTTATTATCATTATTATTTTTGAGACTCTTGCTCTGTCACCCAGGCTGAAATGCAGTGGCATAATCTTGGCTCACTACAACCTCCACCTGCCAGGTGCAAGCAATTCTTGTGCCTCAGCCTCTTGAATAGCTGGGATTACAGGCTTGTACCATCATGCTTGGCTAATTTTTGTGTTTTTAGGAGAGTCAAGGTTTCACCATTTTAGCCAGGCCGGTCTTGAACTCCTGGGCTCAAGTGATCCTGCCACCTTGGCCTCCTAAAGTGCTGGGATTACAGACATGAGCAACTGCACCTGGCCTAAAGTTTGCTTATTTTAAAGGTAATTTTGAAAAGAGGAGGACTGGGTAACAGATGTTTTTTATCTAATTTACAGCTGCCAGTATCAAGGGTTTATTATGATTTGTTCTTTGTTATGCTGAGTTATTGTTATAACAAATTATTTCAGTTCATCACAAGAAGCTAATGATGAGAACTGAATGAGTATAATTTTCCTAGTTGCTGTGAACAAATAACATTGAAAAAACTTTTTATTTTGCGATAATTTCAAACTTACAAAAAGTTGCAAAAACAGTACAAAGATTTTCCATATGTTGTTCACCCAGATTCCCCAAATGTAAGATTTTACCATATAAACTTTTATTATTTTATCCCTGTCCCTTCCATACATTCATACACATTTTTATTCTGAACCATTTAGGAGTCAGTTGAGGGCATGATGCCCTTTGGCTCCAAATACTTAACAGAATATTTACTGAAAAGCAGTGCATAGCCATAACATAATTATCAAAACCTGGAATATAATATTGATGTCTAATATCGAATTTCTAGACATTCACATTTAATCAGTTTCTCACTGATAGCCTTCATAATCACAGAAAAAAAAATGTTTTTCTGGTCCAAAAAAACAATTTTTTCTGGTCCAAAATTCAATCCAAAATTACATTGCATTTTATTGCCATTTTTTAAAGTCTTCTTTAATCTGCAACAACTCCCTAATCTCTCCTTGTCCTTTATGACCTTGATATTTTTGAAGAGCACAGATTACTTATTCTGCAGAATGTCCCTCAGTTTGAATGTGTCCAAAGTTTCTTTAGGGTTAAGTTCAGGCTCTGCATTTGTGGCAAGAAGACTACACAAGTGCTGTGTATCCTTCTCAGTGCCTCATATCCGGAGGCACAAGATGTCAGTTTTGCCCATGCTGGTGTTGTTAAATCTGATCACTTGGTAAGATGGTGTCTGCCTGGTTCTTTATTGAAAAGTTAATAATTTCCCTCCAATCATTTAATAGATACGTATTTTGATATTGTATAAATATGTTTCTCATTATACATTTGTAACCATCTAATGGGTTCATCTTGCTTGTTGTCCAGATAGAGCCAATTTATCAAGACAAGGGAATTGGAATAGAGAAAGAATTTAATACACATAGAGCTGACTAAACAGAAGACAGGAGTTTTACTATTACTCAAATCAGCCTCTTTGTCAGTTTGGAGGCTAGGGTTTTTCAAGGATAGTTTAGTGGGCAAGGGGCTAGGGAATGGGTACTGTTGATTGGCTGAAGATGTACTCATAGAGGTGTGGAAAACAATCCTCATGTGCTAAGTCCACTTCCAGGTAGGGAAAACAGAGAACCATCCAGTTGGCAGAAATGCAAAAACCTGAAAAGACATCTTAGAAAGCCAATCTTAGGTTCTATAATAGTGATGCTATTTACAAGGAAGTTACAAATCTTGTGACCTCTGGAATAATGACTGGTAATCATTTAACTACACCTACATCTTGGCAGCATTCAGGCCTCTCTCATCCTCCTAAACTGGTGTCCTTTCATTGGTTTTACAAAGGTCGTTTCATTTCACTATCGTTTAAACTATAAATGTCTCCAAAAGTTAGCTTGGCTCACTGCAGGAATGGCTAAGGGCAGTTTGAGGGTGAAAGGCAAGATGGAGTTGCCCAAGTCAGATCTCCTTCACCATCATAATTTTCTCACTGTTACAATTTCTGCAAAGGCAGTTTGATATTCATCCACTACTGTTAACATTTTTAGTGATTCTTACCTTTGAATTATTACATTAATAGTAACCAAAGATGATTGTTCTAATTCTGACATGCCTTTTATACATTATTTAGAATTTTTCTATAAGGCTGCACTTTCTCTCCTTCATCATTTATTTATGTAAATGTGGACTCATAAATTCTTATTTTATTCTATGGGTTATAATGTATTACTAAGCCTACTTTGTTGTTTAAATTGTCACTGATGTGGCTTCTCTGTCCTTTTGACATTTCCCCATTATTTCTGAGCACTTCTTTGCATTCTGGCTCAGTGAGGTGTTCCAGGTTCATCTAGTACACTCCCCATGCCAGTCCAGTAAAACCATTTTTTTCTCCAGAAGTCCTGGTTCCTTTTAGTGGTGAACTATGTTTTGAAACCAACATCTGGACACTAAGTATATGAATTACCATTGGTTTATCATTACTTTTTTAATTTTTATTTTTGAGACAGGTTCTTGCTCTGTCACCCAGGCTGCAGTGCAGTGGCACGATCATGGCTCACTGCAACCTTGACATCCTGGGCTCAAGCGATCCTCCTACCTTAGCCTTTAGAGTAGCTGGGAATACAGGTGTGTGCCACTACGCTCAACTATCTTTTATAGAGACAGGGTTTTGTCATGTTGCTCAGGGTGGTCTCAGACTCCTGAGCTCTAGCAGTCTGTCTGCCTCGCCTCCCAAAGTGCTGGGATTACAGGCATGAGCCACCGTGCCCAGCCTGTCATTGCTTTTAGGCCATCTCAGTGGACACAGCAAGGAAATAAATGTATGAGAGTACAGTACACACACATCTCATTCTATCTGTCTATCCATCTATCTGTGTCTGTATTTCTCTGTCTCTCTAGCTCTGTTTCTCTCTTTCTCTATTTCTTTCTATGTATTTCTATTTTCTTACCTCTCATATTTTTTAATCTATCTTTTTATGTCTTAAAAACCATGAGTTTGTACTGATGCCTCTGATTCCAGTTAGGACTACAGGATTAATTTTAGCCTTCCCAATTTTCACATTAATAACTTCTCTATGAGAAACAGGACTTTGCATTATTCACACTAACTTTGTTGTAAGATTGAACATGTAAAGATACTTCAACAAACAATTCATATTGTAGTTTCAGAATTGATAATCCACACTGCAGTTTAAAAATTTTCTAATATACTTCTTGAGTTTTCTTTCAGAATTAATCAACTTCAAGAGCAAGAATTGTTACGTATTATATAATGTGTTATGTTAGTGCCTAGCAATGGTTTCTCTTGTCATTTTTAATTTCTCAATTATTTCAACAAATCATGTTTATTTTCTGTTAATTGGGATGACATGTATCTTCAAGGTGAGAAAAATGAAAGTAGTACTCAAATAATAAGAAAAGAAAATGGATCTATTCTAAACTACTTTAGATAGTGGGAGCGTTAGTTGTTTTCTTCTGGAAGCAATTTGGTTTTTGTTGTTACTGCTGCTGCTGTTGTTTTAAGAGTTTGCAAGACTGTTTTCTTGTTCCTCGGAGTTTTAAACCTTTCATGAAAAAAGTTTTTCTTTAGAGCCAAGCTTTACAAAGGTCCTAAAGATTTCATTTCTCTTTGGTGCAGAAGTTATGAAGTCTATTTTATGTCTGCCCCTGAGAAACAGAGGACAATTTTCCATATGTTTATAGAGTCTTTTCCTATTACATTTTTTGCGAACAGGTTATGAAAGATCTTGAAAGAGAGAGAAACATCTCTAGAACTGTCCGTTTTGCTTGTTTCTCTTTCCCTAGCTTTTACCCTGAAATTTCCCATGAATGGATGGGGCAGTGAGGTGAATAAACATAAAATAACCAAGAATTAACTTAGATTATGAAGCTGTATGGCTTAGGACACCTCTACCTTTATTGACTGAGTAAACTTGTTCACCATTTTCTGCTGGTAGGTTCTACCTGTATCCACTCAAAACCAAGATAAATGTGAATTGTGTTATCCAGCGATGTGTGACATTTGATTCAGAAAGGGCCTAACTCCTCAGTAGTGGGTTTTGCTATATTGGCTCACTCTGGGTGGGATGGCTGCCTGAGGGGTACACTCAGGCATAGGTATTTTGCAGGAATGTTGTTGAAGGGAGTCATACCTTTGGGTGAATTGGTGGCTCTTCAGATTTTTTTTCAACTTGTAAATTCTGTTATTCTGGTACTGAAATGAAAGTGAGTGATTGGGACCTTGGCAGTAGCTGCAGGATTGGTGGTCCTAGAGATATGAAGAGAAGAAAGCAGAAGAGGAATTGGGCCCTTATGGACATACTGATGATATAAAGTGAGGGAGTGGAGGCCTTTGGGACTAATATGTGCTTCTCAGAATACTAGTAGCATTGTGTCTTATGGAGGTCTTTTTTTCTCACTTCATTTATTCCCATTTAACTATATTAAGTTATATTTAACTGTACTATCCATTAGATGAGATGCAACGATCACCGGCAGTAGATGGAATGGACAGAAAGTTCTGCACTAGTGTAGCTCACGTGGATGTCCTCTTGCCACAGTGGCAGTGATGAGACCATACATGGGATATGTGATGCTCCTGCTGCTCCCTTGATTCTGATCTGGATCTGGTTGCAGATTCTTATAGGAGATCTCCCTGCAGCCCACCCTAAAGACCCCAAACCCCAGCTCTCCTAAATCCAGCAGCCCAACCTCTTTATGCTGCCTGGAGTCAGAAATGGAACATCTTTGCTTCACTGTCTGAATTTGTACAAGTTGTAGAACTGCAGTTGCTAACTTAGGTTGATAAAGCCTTGATTTAGATTAGATTTTGATTACCTGCAGGACTCCTCTTACCTACTCTCATAGCAGCAGACTGGCCAGAGTGTTGGTGATTTCCTTTCAGTTAGGAGGCAAGAAGCCAGGGATGCTTCCATGCCTTGATGGCTTATCTTGCATGCCCCAGAGTTGGTTCCAACTGAGCTTTGGGACAGAGTATACGCAGGACCCCTGCTTAGGCTTTATGTAAATGGCACATCAGAAGTACAGAAAACTGCATTTAGAAAATGGATGGAGAAACATGAAAAAGTATTTGGTGAGTTCAGAATAAAAAGGTGTGAAGTACTGATTTCTAGTTAGGGAGCATTTCCAGACTAAATGTATAAATCTGAGGGTTGCGCATGACCAAACTCCCAGATAAATCGATGTGAAAATGGACTTTTTAAAAATGGGTTAGAGGAGAAGTTTTCTGTTTCTTCACTGTATTGTGCAACTTTTCCTAAGTACTCAGTCACAAAGTGACCCAGAATTCAATGTTTCTCTGAAAAAAGCTAAAGCCAAATGATTCATAGAAAGGTACAACTGTTTAAGCTTTCCTAATTCCCATAATGCCAACTTGGCAACTAGTCCATCCAGAAAAATGTTTTTGAATACTAGCGGGGAATGCCTTCCAAAGAGGAACCATGGAGCAGAAACAAAACTTCTAACAGACATGCAATTCATTGATGAGAAGAGGAAGATGCTACTGGAACAATGAAAAAGCTGCTAAGTAGTACCCAGAAGAGAAGCAGAATTAGGGCAAGAAAGATCAGTGCCAACAATAGATAGAATATTTAAATGCAGAGAAGGCAAGAGTTCTTTGTAAAGCTGCAATCTCAGTATCCCTTGAAATGTGAAATATTCAAATTACCAACATTTGCCAAATCGTAACTTTTTTCAGCCGATAATTCAAGTTTGCTAAGGAATCCACCCTTAGTATGCTGCTTAGCTTGCCTAGAGTGATTCGGGAGGCATGTGAAACTGTAGAACTGTAATAAATGAGGCAGGTCGTTTCATGTTTCTCTCTTTTCTGGCTAGAGATAACCTTTTCAGTTTGTGTTTGCATTTCTTATTGTTCTATCTCCGAGTAGCTATTACTGGAAGGGGAGCTGATCCTATGTGGTCAGAACCACAGTTGAATAGGTGTACTATAATTTGTTGTGACTTCTGCTCAACTGTTAACTTGGCCACATAAGCAAACATTCCTACATTAAGCACAATATGGATATGTTCGGTCTTCTACTGGTTATTTTAACTGATATCTAGAAGGCCTTTTTCCATTTCTGAATTAATTTCTTTGCCTCTTAAGTAAAATAGTTTGCTCTAATGTAGAGGAGGGCAAAAAAAGGAAAATGAAGACTGTTGGATTGGTATATTTGTTGTACTTCCAGGCATGTATAATGTTTATACCATTATCAACATACTATAATAAACTAATCTTGCAGAATTTGTTTACATGAGTAAAGAGAAATGGATTAAATGCAGATTTTCAAAAAGGCCCAAATCAGAAGCTTGAGAACATGGCACATGATCATTGGAATTTTGTCCAATTTTAGAGTTTGAAAGCAGTTATCCTGGACCTTATGTGAACAACCAGGCTGAACATGTCCAAGTGTTTCAATAAAACTGGATAGTATTATTTCAGCAACAATTCTAGCTATGTAAAGCAGTGCTCACTGTCGTCATAGTACTGTCCCCTGATACTGCCATTAGGCTTCAAAGAGTAATTTATTTATTTTTATTTTTTTGAGACAGAGTCTCGCTCTGTCACCCAGGCTGGCGTGTAATGGCGCAATCTCAGCTCACTGCAACCTCTGCCTCCTGGATTCAAGTGATTCTCCTGCCTCAGCCTCCTTAGTAGCTGGGATTATAGGCACCCACCACCACGCCTGGCTAATTTTTATACTTTTAGTAGAGACTCTAGCCATCACATTGGCCACTGCGCCCAGCCTAGAAAGAGTAATTTAAAATGCTGATTACCTGAGAATCTCATGGCTTCAGTTGCCACCTTTGTATAAAGATGCTTAGAAGCAACTGTGATGTAGTGGCAATTACGCTCACCAAGAAACTAGAAGATATGGATTGGTTCTTGTCACGCTGTTTACTGACAAATGAACTTGGACAAGTCACGCCTCTAAGTTTCTTTCCTCATGTATAAAATGAGGGTGTTGGCCTTTATGTCTTCCAGAGGTTTCTCTCAGTACTCAAATTCTGTGGCTGCCATGCCCATCTCCATCTCTGATCTTTGTCTTAGGCTCCTGCCTTGCTTTTCCGTTGACCCCAGGATAGTTATGCCTGGAAGTTCTGCCGATAACACTGACCATCTTCCTGACTCTCCTAAAGGTCATCTTCCTCCCCTCCCGACTCCTTATTCCCCCCAAAAGAACTTTATGCTGCTCTTATCTTCATCCATTTATTGTATTTTACTTTCCAATTTCTTGTTCTTGAAAATTATATAATTAGTATTTTAAGTTAGGAATCATAGAATATTTGTTTTCCTCCTATGCATAATTAGTTTGTTAATGGGTACTGCTTATTCTTCCTTTGCAGTAATTTTCCTGTGGTTTTATTACCTCTCTCCCATGCTTAGCACTGAGCCCAAGCCTTTCTGTCTCTTCTTTTCAATTATTATAATGTCCTTATCCATATTTCCACTCAAATATTATCCCTGCCATATGTCAGGTCCTCTGTTTAGTATTGGTCACAAATGGAAACCACACATGTATAGTTTAAGGATCTTCCCACATAGTGGGGAGACAGAGGTTCAAACAGGTGCTTTTGGCTGGGCACAGTGGCTAACATCTGTAATCCCAACACTTTGGAGACTGAGGCAAAAGGATCACTTAAGCCCAGGTGTTTGAGAATATTTGTTAGGAAACAAATATTCTATGATTTATAACTTAAAATACCTATTATATAATTTTCAAGGACAGGAAATTGGAAAGTAAAATACAGTAAATGGATGAAGATAAAAGCAGCATAAAGTTCTTTTGGGGAGAATAAGGAGTTGGGAGGGAAGGAAGACGACCTTCAGGAGAGTCAGGAAGATGGTCAGTGTTATCGGCAGAACGTCCAGGCATAACTATCCTGGGATCAACAGAAAATCAACGGCAATGTAGTGAGACCTAGCCTCTATTAAAGAAATTTTTTTTTTTGAGACAGAGTCGCGCTCTGTCACCCAGGCTAGAGTGCAGTGGTGCAATCTCGGCTTACTGTAACCTCCACCTCCTGGGTTCAAGTTATTCTCCTGGCTCAGCCTCCCTAATAGCTGGGACTTCAGGCACGTGCCACCACACCTGGCTAATTTTTTTTTTTTTTTTTAGTAGAGGCAGAGTTTTGCCATGTTGACCAGGCTGGTCTTGAACTCCTGACCTCAGGTGATCCACCGTCCTTGGCCTCCCAAATTGCTGGCATTACAGGCATGAGCCACCAGGCCCATCCTAAAGAAAAATTTTTTTAAAACAACTGGTTTTCATACAGCTTTTCACATGAGTGATGTTTGAGGTCTTGGCTAGGGACCCTAGATACTGGATCCTGACATGAAGGCAATCAATTTAAAAGTAAGGATTTGGCAAGAATAAAAAATTACTTGCTACAGATTAAAGGAGACAGAATTTTATGTAAATTCTTAAACTACATAGAATCATAGAATTTTAAATTATTTCTGGAATGTATAAGAAATTATTCATTCAACAAATATTTACTGAATACTAGGATTATTTGGTGAACAAGACAGGTCTCTGCTTGTAGAGCTCATTTGAGGGGCTGTTGGGTAGTGGGGGAACTAGGACCAGACAGACAACCCCAGGAAGGTGATCTGCCACGGTGGGAAGCACACCGCGGATCTAGATACCTAGGGAATCACAGTAGGCCTTGCAGAAAAAACCACACAGTTCAGACTTGAAGAATAATTCATATTCATTCAATCCATTCATTTTACAGGTAAGAAAACTAAAGCTTAGAAAATGTGTCGTTTACAGAGAACAAATTAATGGCAAGCCAGCCCCTTAGGTGACTTGTTATTCCTGGGTCTTGCCTTGATTCCATGTTTCCTGAGTGCAGTATCTTACACTTTCATCTTTCATAGAACAAAGTTAAGTGTTGAGTACATAATTACTGATAAATTTCAACCTGTTAACAAGGCTGACACCTGTCTTCAAATGCAGGAAGTGCATTTGCCTTTCAGGTATTAGAAATTTGCAGTCTCCAGCAGTCAGTCAGTCATTTTGGAGTTACTTGTATTTCTTTGAGTTATGTTTATTTTTCAAATTACAGTGAGGAATCAGATCTAAAAATTTCATAATGGATCTCATAAATAGCAGACCTCAAGATAATTAGAAATTTTACAACGTTTAAATACCTTAGATCTATTAAAAACACACTTGTAATAACTTATTTTTAAAATGCATGTAACAATGCATAATTTACTGACAGTGCCTTAAGATTGGAGCATACAAATGAATTTAGTACATTCTACTATAATAATTCTTGTACAAATTAATGTGATAAACATCAGTTGGTCCATAATGTATTTTAGAAAAAAAGATTTTTTAAAATAAAATGGCTCTAGAGCAGCTTTGCTTGGAATCGACTCTTTCTGATTCTAGATGGGTTGGTTGATTATCTCACTGGGTTTATTTATAGGTGGGTTTATTTATTTAATTATATTTAGATGGTAAATTATCAGTATATTTTAGGTTTTTTAAATTAGGGAAATGTTAAGGTTTATCTGGATATTCGTTATGATCATTTGGATTTAAATGTATATGCTTTAATTTGGGTCACTATTTTTTATCTAAATTCTATCTGTAATTTACATCGCTTAAAACACAATAGCTGATAACAGAAGCCATATTTTTGATGGGCCTTTATTCTAACCAAAAAGAAAATAATAATCTCAGAATACATTAGTCTTTTCAGAAACAGTTGAGGTTGAAAGTATTTTTTCATTTTGCCCTTGATTTTTATCTGCCTTTTTTTTTTGTCTCTGAGTCAAACTTTCACAGTCCCTGTTAACTCCTGTTTATTCTTAACTTTATTTCCTAGCAGTAACTCTGTACATAATCTATATTGTTCAGAGTTTCACTAAATAAGATGTAATACAGCTCACTGCTGATTTACTGATGAAAGAAAAAAATCATTTATAAGATGAATTCTGCTATAAGAGCTGTCTCTCATTCTGTTTTCTGCAGAAGCTGATCCTGTCTTGTTTTCCCCTTTACAGGTTCCTCAGTGGTGTGCTGAATATTGCCTTTCCATCCACTACCAGCATGGGGGCGTGATATGCACCCAGGTCTACAAGCAGACTGTGGTCCAGCTTGCCCTGCGGGTGGCAGATGAAATGGATGTTAACATTGGTCATGAAGTTGGCTACGTGATCCCTTTCGAGAACTGCTGTACCAACGAAACAATCCTGAGGTTGGTTTGTGGTGTTTCGTCTGCTCTCTGCTGATGACTCTTGGCTTAGGTTCTACAGTTCTGAAAGAGCATTATTCTGGCATTCTATGTGTTAAGCACCTATGCTGTGCAGTCGCAACTGGTCTCTCTGTCATCGGCCTGCCATCAACAGTTGCTTTCCCACACTGGCATCATCAGGGATTTGTCTAAACTTATCCCATGATTCCCATTATTCCCAGGAAAAAGTTCACAACTTGCTGGGCCCCACAGAATGTTCAAGCATGTGCTTCTGGAGCTGTGCCTCATGCAGGGTCCACATCATTGCCTGTGTGCACGCCACATGGACACCTGGAGCATGCTGTGTGCCCCATGCTTCCACACCCTGTGCCTGTACACCTGCCCCTCCCTGTGCTCAGCATATCCGTGCCTCTTCTGGGCCCAGCTAGTTCCTCCTAGTCACTCAGTATGCAGTGTAGCGGTCACCTACTGCAGGAAGGCTTCCCGGCTCCTCCAGTAATAGAAATGAGAAAACCCTCTGTGGGGCTTCTGTAAAACTGAGTGTCAGCCTCCATCATGGCAGCTTAAATCAGTGTTTCTCAAACTATACTTTTCAGTCTTCTAGGTTCCAAGGAACCTTTTCTGTGGCTACCGCAAGTTGTGGTATCTCTTTTTTGTGCTTAGCTTCATTATGAGATTTCCTTTGAACAAGGATTTCCAAGAGCTTGAAAGAAGAAAAAAAAAAGAAAAAAGAAATTGGAAAAATCACTGCTCTGGGCTAGTGCTTCTCAAGAAATGATAATAGAAATATGATAGTATCCATAGAAAATGATAGTACCCATATAGTACCTCAAGAAAATGGTCAAAGCTGCCTGCAGCCAGAGATGACCATCCCGTGGGCTTCAGCTGCCCCAGGCACTGCCTGACCACTCCAGGAGCCAAGGAGATAAGTATCTCAGGGTCAGTATTTCTGCATCTCTATAACCCATTTGTATGGCACACGAGTGTGCCATGCACAGTGTTTGGGAAGCTCTGCTTTCGTGTAACGGGGCAGGGATGGTTTTTCACATACTCATATCCCTGGTGTCTCATGTACTCATCCCATGGAGGATGTTTGGTCAGTTGGATGGTGGAAGGGATTTTGCTCTATCCCAGCTAGCACTGCACTCTGGTGTAGTTCTTCTCTCCATTCAGAAAGCCTGTGGGGCCCAGCACAATGGCTAATGCCTGTAATCCCAGCACTTTGCAAGGCCAAGGCAGGAGGAGTGCTTAAGCCCTGGAGTTTGAGACTAGACTGGGCAACATAGTGAGATCCCATCTCTATAAAAAATAGAAAGATTAGTGAGTGTGGTGGTGCGTGCCTTTAGACCCAGCTACTCAGAAGGCTGAAGCAGGAAGATCACTTGAGCCCCGGAAATCAAGGCTGCAGAAAGCTGTGATCATGCCACTGCACTCCACCCTGGATGACAGAGTGAGACCCTTTCCCAGAAAAAAGAAAGCCCATGGGGCTCATTTGGTTTGTATTAAGCTACTTTCCCTCCAATGTTTATCTTGAAAAATAGAAGACAGTCTTCAGGCTAGTGTCAAATCATAGGAGAAAAGTCTTTAGACTGTCAGCACTCTGACTTAAACTTCTTGAAGATGTCTTCTGCTTTTATAACAATTATGTCCCTGAGTCATTAAATTCATATGTATTTATAAATTGCTTATTGTATAAATTGTATTTGAGTGGTACAAAAGAAACATAAACACCTCTCTGGTTCTTAGGAGCTCACAAACTAGTTAAAGAGCTGGACAGGACAAAACATACGGCCCTGAAAGCGTTAAGAGTCCCTAAGCAGATTCGTGGTTTGTTTGTTTTACATTTTAAAGTAGGCTTTTGAATTATCATGTTTTAAATTAAATAATGGCTCTGACTAGCTTCTGAAGCTAATATTATATCTTTAATACCATCTAGACTTTGAAAACCCTTTAAAAGGACTCTTTAATGTAGTCATTTTTAAAATGAAATATTGAACAGTTTTGTCTTAATGTGGAATGGAATCAGATGTTTTTTTTTTTTTTTTTTTTTTTTTTTTGAGACAGAGTCCTGCTCTGTCGCACAGGCTGGAGTGAAATGGTGTGATCTCGGCTCACTGCAACCTCCATCTTCTGGGTTCAAGCGATTCTAAAGCCTCAGCCTCCTGAGTAGCTGGGACTACAGGCACGTGCCGCCACACTTGGCTAACTTTTTGTATTTTTAATAGAGACAAGGTTTTGCTATGTTGCCCAGGCTGTCTCGAACTCCTGAGCTCAGGCACTTTGCCTGCCTTGGCTTCCCAAAGTGCTAGGATTACAGGCATGAGCCACGGCGCCTAGCCTCAGATATTTTTTAATATGGAAAGCTACGAGGTAAATAATTGTGGGGAAATCTAATAATGTCAGATATGCCTCACCTTTTAAACATCTGTCACGTGTTGGACTTAGGATTATTTTATGGTGAAAAACCCAAGCATTCAATTCTGACACCCAAAGGAAATACTATAATTTATATTAAAGTATGTGTTAGTTTCAGGGTGTGTTTAGCATTCCTTTCTTAGCAGGGACAGTTGCTTCAGGTGTGGTGGACTGAGGCACAAGGGCACCCATGGACTCAGGTAGAGAGTACCTGCGTGCTTTGACAGATTTTGCAGGTTCTGTTTCTTTCTGCCCTTGCTGGGCTGCCTTACTCTTCATTGCTTTTATATCTTCACTTTACAGTTACTCTTCTTGCTGAACGTTGTACTTTCTTTTCCACTGTGACATGCCCTCAGAACCAGTGCAGAGGCAGAAGACACTGCTGCATTGTTGTGATCAGGGTTCGAGCCACAGGAAAGAGGCCAGAACTTTTGAAAAGACCCCTATGATAAAGTAATACGTATTTTCTTCCTGATATTCTATGCTCTGAAGAGGAGGCAACATGGCTGTAAAATGGGTGTCTCCACCACTTAGTAACTTGGAACCTTGTACAAGTCACCTAATCTCTTTGAGCTTAAGTCACCTCATCTGAAAAATGTGACTGATTATTAATATACTTGCTCAGAGGGTTGTTGTGAGGACTGTTCAGTTAATTTATGTAACTGATGTATAGTGTATGTGTGTGATAGCTATGTTTATAATTATACTTATTTTTATAATTATGATTAGCACAAGATTCATTTTCCTGAAGAAGTATGTGAGCCATAATTTTGAATAAGCTCAGATTGAATAGCTATTTAAATCAGAGGATTTAACATTGATCATTGATTATAGAAGGCAATAGTCTATATTTGATACTGTCTTTTTCATTTTTTTGTAACTCCTTAGTATCTATCAGACACATCACAGGCACTTAGTAAACTATCTTTAAGCCTACTGCTATTTTTTTTTTTTTGGATGCTATATGTAACAACTTTGTTTTTCTTTAAGCTTTTCTCCGGCCTTTTTTGAAACAATGAATACCTGAATATTACATACCTAAGATAGTCTTTAGGAACTATATATCAAGATAGCTCATAGAAGTGACTCATAGTGTGAAGTGGTGGTCTTTTCTGCTTTTAGAACTGGAAAGTTCTCAAATGTTCATTAAAGTTAAACTCAATTATATAATTTTATAAAATACAAATATTAATAAAGCTTTTAGCTATTATAGTCTTAGCTTTTAGAAATTTAGCCTTAATTTGAAAATATAACCTGCATTTCCTGAAACCTTGGTAGTATATCTATTTTTTAACATACTTAATTAGTTAACAGCACTTTTTAAAGCACTGAATATATAGTATCTCATTACCATAAAGTTCAGAAATATATCTTTGTGTTATATAGAAAAAAATATAGGTGGTTGTTTTGTTTTGAGTCGGAGCCTTGCTCATATTGCCCAGACTGGGGTGCAATTGTGGGACCATAGCTCACTATAACGTGGAACTTCTCCTGGGCTCAAGTGATCTCCCACCTCAGCCTCTCAAGTAGGTGGGACTGCAGAAAAATGTAGGTTTGTATAGTAAGTTTTAGGATTGAGCCTTCGTGATTCCCTTATATAATCATCTGGAAGGCTAGGCCTTGCTGGGTGAGTCTACTGGAGTTTTTAATAAGTTACCATCTTCTCTCTTTTTAACTAAACCTAGATGCATTTACATAACACAATATACCTTCTCAGTCTTCTGGGGCAGGCAGCATTACTTCCTGTAAGATCAGTGCTTAGGTGAGTTTTGCTGAAAAGGGAACAGAAATTTAATTTCTAACATTAATGAAATACCATAAATTAAAATAATTTGTTTTGGCATGAGAAGCAGTAGCAACTTGTATTCATATACTAATTAACCTCAGCAAAAGATGATTTGAAAACTATTTCAATGCATGTGTTCGCATCTTGCACAAAGTAATCTATAGTATTCAAGATGCTTTCTTTTTTAAGTTTGAAGAAAGGAGTAATCAGTTTATTACTGCTCATTTAATAAGACACAGAATTAGAGCATTTATGAAAAGAAAGGCAGAGAACATACACTTAGATCTCATAAAGATGCAGAGAAGAAGAACATGAACTTTATCATCAAAACTACAAGGCCAAGGAAGCAATCTTTATAATTTGACAGTGACATCAGATAGAGCAAATATTATCCGGATTTAAATCTTGACTGTATCCCTGGCTTTGTGACCTTGGGCAGGGTACTGAATTTTTCTGAACTTCAGTTTTCTCATTTAAAAATTAGTCATTGTAATGAGATAGTAATGTCTACTTTGAAGGTTTATTCTGTAAATGAGAAATGTATGCACCAGCGTAATGCCTGGCACACACTAGGAGCTTAATAGATGTTTGTTACCTTCCTTTTTTTCCCCCCCTTGAAAGAGGTTAATTGAGGACTGACTGTGTTAAGATCCCCAAGACCACCCCCAGGTTCAGTGATTTGCTAGAAAGATTCATGGGATTCAGCTTATCGTTTACTTGTAACTAAGGTTTATTGCAGTGAAAAAATACAAAGCAAAATCAGTAAAGGGAAGTGGTAAATGGGACGAAGTTCAGAGGAACCCAGGCACAAGATCCAGTGGAGTCACAACAGTGAGCTTCATCACAGCTCATGAAATGGTGCCCCACCAGGGAAACTGAGGCTTAGTGCCCAGGGTTTTTATTGAGGGCTGGCTACAGAGTCACCCTCTGCCTAGTATGTTTCAAAATTCCAGACTCCCAGAAGGAAAACACATGTGCAGCATAAACCATATTGCCTGTACAAGTGGTTCAGGCACAGTAAACTACTCTATCAGTTGTGGGAGTGGTGAGAACCCTCCCCAAATCTGAGTTCCCTAATGCCAGCCAAGGGCTAACCTTGCAAGCAGGCCTGTCTAGGGATAGCAATCTCAGAACTGCCATGTACAAGAATAAATAAAAGTAAATACCTTAAATGGGTAGAAAAAATATGGGATTGGTTTCTTCAAGCAGTAATATACGTAAATATGTAAATAGAGTCAGAAAGTTATTCTCATTAAGTTTAGTGACTAATAGGTGGTTATTTTAATTTAAAAAAATCATCCCAAGAACTACGGGAAAAGTCCATTAAAATCATTAATGATCCCTCCACATTCCAGGAATTCTAGCCAGTTTTCATGCTGCCCTTAAATAGATAGTTGCTTTTTAGATATTTCTATTTGCTTATTATTTGGATGACATCTTAATGATATCGTCTCCCACAGTGAACCACCAATAATAGTGTCTGTCCTAACAATGGGCTCGCTGGGCCATGAGCCTGAGCCAGGACGGTTATTCTTCTATCCTTCCCTTGAAAAGTGTATAATTTTACTCAGAATTCTTTCGTTGACGAACGAGAGAGGAAAATAATGACAGGGGTGTTTTATGATATTACTTTTTATTTATAAAGCTCAGAACAAATGTTAGATGCAGGCTTTTATTAATATTTGTAGTAAATATTTAGGCAGAGGTCTTTAACCTAGGGTTCGGAGTGGTCTTTGTAGGGGGCGGTCTATAAACATAACACAAACTGGGTGTAAATTTTGTTTATCTGTATTTTTTTGTGTTGTAATTCTGTAGATTGTATAAACTTAAAGGAATCTTGGCCCAGTAAAAATTTAGAATTACTGATTTAGAGAAATGAATATAGGAAAGGCATTTTTGTTGTTAGGAAGTTCTTTGCATGACTTAGCATAAGAATATTCTAACTTTAATATTTCTTCTTTATAGGTATTGTACTGATGATATGTTGCAAAGAGAAATGATGTCCAATCCTTTTTTGGGTAGCTATGGGGTCATCATCTTAGATGATATTCATGAAAGAAGCATTGCAACTGATGTGTTACTTGGACTTCTTAAAGATGTTTTACTAGCAAGACCAGAACTGAAGCTCATAATTAACTCCTCACCTCACCTCATCAGCAAACTCAATTCTTATTATGGAAACGTGCCTCTCATAGAAGTGAAAAATAAACACCCTGTGGAGGTTGTGTACCTTAGTGAGGCTCAAAAGGATTCTTTTGAGTCTATTTTACGCCTTATCTTTGAAATTCACCACTCGGGTGAGAAGGGTGACATTGTAGTCTTTCTGGCCTGTGAACAAGTAAGTAAGTGATATTCTAACCTTACAGAGTAATAAGGCATTTCATTTGGGAAGCTTTTAATAACTAACATACAGGTTTCAGTTTGCTAATTAACTGTTTAAATATTTGGTTTCATCACACTTCATTAAATAAAACCTGTGCTGAAAGGAGAACAGGAAGTATTTACAGAATCACATGCAAAAAAATGGGTGAGGTGTCTCTAGACATGATCTTCAAAGCCAACTTCCCTCCAGAAGGCTCAGGCCAGATAGCGGGCTGCCCAAAGGCAAAGCTGGCTCTACTTAGGCCTGCCGTGAATTGTCGTCTCTTGGTACAGTAGGTGCATCCTGACTCCCCTGACATTCTCTGCTTTCTCCCTGTGAGCAGGTGCATTTGTTGGAGATCAGAAATATTTCCTAAGCACTCGGCACAGAGTTAAGTCACAAAACATTTCCCACAAGCAGTCCTGTGATAGTCAATGGGGTATGGGCAGAAAATACAATTTATAGCCCACCCGAGAAGGTCATCTCCCTAGACTGGGACTCCATTCTTAAAAGATAAGAAAAATTTTACCTCAGCTTTTCAAAAGAATGACTGGAAATGTGCAATCAAGCATTATTTCCATTCTGTTACTGCTTTTATACAGCCAAGTACCATTTGTGGTTGCATTTTTTTTAATTGCAGCTACACTGGCCCTATTTCTTCGCCCCTGCTCTGTTGGCTGAATCTGAAAGCCTCCAGGATTTCTAGAATTAGACTTTTCTTCATGGAGACTAATTGCCTGGCCTTTTTTCCCTATCTTCTCCTGCAGAGAGGAGAAGCACTAGTTTTTAGACCATGACCCAAATATGTAGTGGTTCTAGTTATTAAACAGAAACCAAAAAGGAAATTATTTGATATAGGCTGAGCCACAGCTGAACAGATAAGTGGCTTGGCTCTGTCAGAGCCTTTTGTTGAAAATCCACATACTTTCAGAGACACTTTCAGAAGTATTTGTTCTGTTTTACACCAAAGCATAAAGGCTTTGGGAGCTTTAGTTTTCTTAAATTTTATCTGTTTCTAGAACGTCAGTATAACTGCACATTTATTTAGATGATATACATTCTCTTGAATAGCAAATCTGCCTATTTCAGTGATTTATTCTGTTATCATCTTCTCATCCTGCATGATTCAAGATATTCAAGAAAGTCCTAGGGAAAGTAATAAAATGATTACGGAGACACAGGATTTATGAAAACAATTAGAGGTTCTCAGTATAACTGGATGAAGCCCACAGAAGGGAAGAATGGCAAAGCTAATGTATTTGAGAGTCAGAATTGCCAGGTGAAAAACAGGACATCAGCCGGGCACTGTGGCTCACACATGTAATCCCAGCACTTTGGGAGGCTGAGGTGGAGGATCACATGAGGCCAAGAGGTTAAGACCAGTCTTGGCAGCATAGCAGGACCCTAACTCAACAAAAACAAGAAAAAATTAGCCAGGTATGGTGGCTCAGGCCTGTCGTCCCAGCTACCCAGGAAGCTAAGGCAGGAGGCTTGCTTGAACTAAGGAGTTTGAGGCTGCAGTGAGCTATGACTGCACCACTGCACTCCAGCCTGGGTGATAAAGCAAGACCCTATCTCTAGAAAAAAATAAATAAATGAAAAAAATTTTAAAAACCCAGGATATACATTTCTGCAAGAAAAAAAAAAAAAAGCTCATTAAGACTGACAGGATGAGTGTAATCCTTCAAATCAGGGTAAGCAAAAATTCCAAAATGGATTTGGAAATGGATTTTGGAAAATAAAGCTCATAACAGAACTGAGGTGCAGATGGTCTTAGAGTACATGATTCTTATAAGTTTAATATAAACTAGAATTAATAGTAGAGTGACTTTTGAACTGTCAACTTTAGAAGATGCATCATTATCCAGGCTGGTAGTAGAAACCATAAACGCCACAGGACTTGGAAAGGTATGTAATCTCCCATGAAGGCATGCTGGAAAGACTTTCCTATTAAGAAACCATCAGTCTTGCCGTCTTAAAGTGAGAGTGCCATGAAAGCTCCCAGAGCATTTTGCAATTCTGAGCCTGTGTGACCCAGGTGGAGCACTGGACCCTCTAAAGGTGGGCTCCTCATTGTCCAGGGGCTCAGCAGCAGATCTGCCCCGTGGTGGGGCAACAAGCCAGCCACTGACATTGCTCTGGCTTCAGGAGACTCAACTTGGGCACCAGGTTTTTTCTGGCACTGCTTCAGCCTCAGACTCCCCAGGTGTTACCTGGTTTTCCTGCCTAACAAGCAGAACACCGTTCAGTATACTGATGGACTTTTCTTTTTCACTACTTTTGTCAGGATCCATCATTAAGATACTCATCTCTTACGGGCTGGGATTTGTCTCTTGGAAAGATTTGTCTTGCTCTGAAATCAGTGCTAACAGCTATTGATCATTCCCCGCCCCCATGCTATTTGACCCTTTCTTGATTTCTATATAAAGCTTTAAAAACTACCATAGCACTTAAATATCATGTGAAAACAAACTCAACCAATCTGATATAAATGTACTAATTGCCATTTTAAATTTGTATTCATTTATTTAGAGACAGGACTTTACTATGTTGCCTAGGCTGGAGTGCACTGGTGTGATCTTGGCTCAGTGTAACCTCGAACTCCTGGGCTCAAGCCATCTCCCTCCTCAGCCTCCCAAATAGCTGGGATTACAGGTGTGTGCCAGTATGCCCAGCTAGTTTTTGTTGGTTTTGTTTTTGTTTTTGTAGAGACAGGGGGCTCACTATGTTGCTTAGGGTGGTCTTGAACTCCCGGCCTCAAGCAATTCTCCTGTCTTGAGTGCTGCAATTATAGGCATGAGCCGCTGCACCCAGCCCTGTCATCTTTCTATATTAAGAAATATATTTTAAAGTACAGAAATATTCTCAAACATCTTGGTGAAACAGCAATGCATTTACATTAGGTGTGTGTCACATTTTCTCCAACCACTTGCTTAGCACCACACCTGCTGTGAATTAATCTCTGTAATTCATAGGCTGCCCTGTGTCACCACACCTGCTGTGAATTAATCTCTTAATTCACAGGCTGCCCTGTGTCTTGGTACTTAATTGAGACTTAGAGCCCGGAATGTTTAGTGTGTTGTTTCCTATCACCTAGCTGTCTTTTAACTGGAAAACAAAATATGAAATAAATAGAAAATATACATTGAGATTTATGATAATATGTACCCAGATTATTGTGCAGTAATAAGCTGTCACAAAGGTGGTGTTAGGTTGGAGATTTTCCTGGGCAATGTTCTATGCAATTGTGGATTTTCTTTCATTTTAGCGAGCTGGATATCTGCTAGATATCATTTTTCAGTGAGTGCTGCTGTTTTCCATAGCTGTGCAGGTAGTTACAGCAAAGTTATGCATATGTAAATAACATATACATTGAATAAGAATCAAGGAAATGAATAAACAAAATGTCTGAAGCACCAGATGCGTATCTTTAAAGGCTTTTCTGCCCCAAATTCTGAAGATTATGGCCTTAAAACCCTGTATCAGCTGTGCTTGAGGAGCCTAAACTATATATCTATTTCTATTTTGCTCTGCTTTTTCTCTTCTGAAGATTTTAAACATTCTTTTTTTATTACCATATGGAACAAAATTTAACATTAGAACCCACTTACAAGACAGCCAAAATAGCTCAGTGAGAGAGCATTAGATCGAAGAATTCACCTATGACTAAAAAGGTTTAGCAACTAGAACCAAATAAAGAGCTAGTGGCCATAATTATTTTTTCCAACATATGCTAAGAAAATAAAGGTATATATTTCAGTGCAATAAAAAGTTTATCTTGATAGGAAATTGCTCATGAATGGGCTACCGGAATCAAATCTCCTTTTCCAAATCCAAGTTAGCTGTTAAGTTGCACCAGTGAGAAGCTTGCTAGATGGACTTATCTGGGAGGAATGAATGCATGTCTTCCTAAGGCCAAGCAGCAGCCAGGTTCAGGGGATGCCGCTCAAGTACTCATTCTTTTCCTTTTAATTTCTAAACAATCCTTCCTTCATATGTGGGGTAAAGTGCACTAATCAGAATTACAAGAAGGGAGAAATTTTGTTCTTATTATTCCAACTGGCAAGTTTTCACTTGTTAGGATCAACCGTCATGCTGTTCTCTTGGCAAAAAAATCTGCCCCAAGTAAATCAATAATATGTGGAAAAGGGAAGTGCAAGCAAGGGATTGCACCTGTGTAACTGCTGATGTGGAACCCCATGGAGCGGCCTCTGCCCAGCGTCCTGGGAGCCGCTCACCTAGCGCTCGGCGACCTGGGGTACCTTGCTGTTTTTCTAGGTGGATCTGTCTTCCTACAAAACCCTTGAGTTAATTCAATCCCATTCTACAAATGGTATGGAAAGCTAGAGGCCTAGAGAATGGAATTGAGTTGTAAAAACTATGGCAGTTGTGGGAAGTCATCTTTTTCACTTAGATTTTTAGTGAAAGCTAATGAAATTAAATGGGAAAACAAATTTTTTTACTTCTAAACTAATCTCTTCTTATGTGAGCATTTCTTCCCTTTGGTAATTTGTTAAGGCCCTTAAGTTGAAATTTTGGAAAAATGAAAAGGAGAAAAATTACATTAAGTGACGTCTATTTAATACGAAGTTCTAAAAAACTAGATGTGATTTGAGAAATAGAAAAATACTACCTAAAATGCCTTACCTTCTGAGCATTTTGTACCAATTACTTATATGGTGTTTTACAGCAAATAATTTGATTTTTTCCCCAAGATATTTGACAGTGAAACATTTTAAAAAGATATTTCTAAATGCCAGATTCATGCAAAGATTTAAATAGCAGTAACTATTTCCTGCTGCTTCATTGCATTTCTGCTATTTTAAACTGCTAATGGGTCAAGATAATTTTTTAAATGATCCAGCTGGAGATCCTGATTATAAAACATGTGTGTATTAATGTGTGTGCTTTTATAGGAAGTGCAGAGATTTATGTAATCCTTAGTCTTGCTACCATTAAAGCACAGTGATGCGATATCACCAATATGGGAATAACTTTTGTTTACTAGTCATTGTTAATAGATATGAGAAATTGCATCAAGCTAGAAAAGTAGCAGGATAAATGTATAAAGGCAAAGGCGGTACATTTCACAAGAGGTATGGAAAGAGACATAAGCTAGAGACCCGGGAGACCCGGAGAATGAAATCGAGCTGTAAAAACTATGACAGTTGTGGGAAGCCATCTTTTTTACTTAGATTTTTAGTGAAATCTAATGAAATTAAGTGGGAAAACAATATAAATTATATTTAACTTCCCCAAAGACGTTTTCTCATTTAGTTGCATCTTTCCTTATTTAAAGATACATGTAGGCAGCAACACAGGCATTTCTTTCCCTGTATCTCTTATGTAGTATTGCCTAAAATTTTATGTAATTCAGTTAATTTTTAATAGTGAAGTTGTTTGCATTGTACTTTATTTTCATGGGTGTTTTTTTGTTTTTGTTTTTTTAACTTTAGGATATTGAGAAAGTCTATGAAATTGTCTGTGAAGGATCTAACCTAAATCCAGATCTTGGAGAACTGGTGGTTGTTCCTTTGTATCCGAAAGAGAAAGGTACATTGTTCAAGCCAATCGATGAAACAGAAAAAAGATACCAAGTTTATCAAAGAAGAGTGGTGTTAACTACTAGCTCTGGAGAGTCTTTGATCTGGAGCAACTCAATCAAATTTGTTATCGATGTGGGTGTGGAACGAAGAAAGGTAATTATTATTGAATAGGTTAAAGAGACTGGCGATCATTGTTAAGCACCAGCTTCTCAGTTTCCTACCATCTGACTGATCAGGAAGTGAGGATGAACTATGTGAACTGTGAATTCTTTGAATCTGGTCATGAATGCAAGGAAGAATGATTGCAGCCAGTAACAAAAGTCTTGATCATGTATTACTGTCTTCCATTAGCATGTTGGAAGTTTGGAAATTAGTTAAATTGATCAAGCTGCCAAAGGCGAAAGTTTTGAGGAAAGACTCAACTATTAGAACCTCAAGGCAATAGTTCCTTAATGCTTTTTCTTCTTTAGCTAAGGTACTCACAAAGCAAATTGTCTGACGCCTAAACTAATTTCCTCTTATGAACATTGTATTGGATTTTTTTGATAGCCCCTTTATCAAAGTAATTAGTATCTTACCCCAGAGAACTTACTAGAAATTTGTTTCAAGTATAATTTTAACAAATTTTGGCTTATAATTGCCGTGATAAAATTTTCATTCTAATCATTAAAAAATATTTTATTTTACTTTTAAATTAAAAATTTTTTAATTAAAAACAAGGTATCTCAAACTCCAAACGACACTGCAACTTCAGGAAATCGTAGCATTTGAGATCTGAAGGAAAACTACCAAATATTGATTAACTTACTGTTACTAGGTGCTGAGATGTTTTATCCCTCCAGGAGACTGTGAGCCTCCTAAATATCCCTGCCTTACTACGACAGAGCAATTCCAGCAGTCGTGAAGGTTCCCTGGGATCCACTTAGATTTGATCTTGGTTGAATTAGTCCAGCCTTCAGAGAAGCCACGGCTGTCACTTGCCCCGGTGAACCATCTGTAAGGAAAATCACTGTTAGTACCATATGTAGTTTCTGTATTAGCTGTCCTGACTGGAACTCTCAGTATGTGTTGTAAAAGTGAGACCACCGAGATCCTGGTTGATTTGAACAAAACTATAAAGAAACATGGCACTGTCAGGTGAGGACCCTTTCTCTGTGTGGCATATGAGGATATGTTATAATTCACCAGTACAGTGCTTTGAGAAGTGACTGCTAGTATTTCAGCAGACGATACAGAGGTTCCACAGTTACTGAAGCCACAATGAAAGCAGACAGCCTTTAAGTCCATTTATCAAAGCACATGCAGTTTCCATCTCAAGGCAAGTGAAACAATAATAAATATTGTACAAAGAAAATGAGTCTGTAGCAGTGCATTTCATGGAGTAAAGCACTACGAATGGCATATTCTCTTCAGGATCAATGAGCCTACTAAATCATGACTTATCTAACACTAATGATGCTGTCTTTCCATTTAAAGGTGTACAACCCAAGAATAAGAGCAAACTCGCTTGTCCTGCAGCCCATCAGCCAAAGCCAGGCAGAGATACGCAAGCAGATTCTTGGCTCATCTTCTTCAGGTAGTGCTGTGGACACAAATACTAAATGTCAGTTCTTGTATGCAGGCAGCCCAGAAATATTAAAGCCATTTTACTTGGTGTCTTTTAGGAAAACTTTTCTGCCTGTACACTGAAGAATTTGCCTCCAAAAACATGACGCCACTTAAGCCAGCAGAAATGCAGGAAGCCAACCTAACAAGCATGGTGCTTTTTATGAAGAGGGTAGACATTGCAGGCCTAGGCCACTGTGACTTCATGAACAGACCAGGTAACCTGATGCTCCGGTGTCAGCCAGGCATATGGGCTGAGATTCACCTTCTCTCCTCCTGCCTGTTTCCTGTCCTACGTGCACATGATTGCTTGTGTGTCGGTGCACACAAGCATGGTGGGGTGAGGGGCTCTGGCTTGGACAGAAGCATTTTCCCGCTAGAGGTAAACATTCTCTGAAGGTAATTTTTAAAACCCCACAAACCTCTGGGAAATATCTCTTCTGACACTAGAAGTGTTATCTCCTATTGGATAATGGAGCACAGGAGGATTGGGCTTGAAGAGGGGAAGAATGTGGAGTATGGAAGCGTAAGGGTGAATCAGCAGAAAGAAGAATTCTTGGCAGCTTGAAGTTTCTTTCTTTCTTTTCTTTTCTTTTTTTTTTTTTTCAGACAGGGTCTTGCTCTGTCACCCAGACTGGAGTACAATGGCGTGATCATAGCTCACTGAAACCTCCACCTCCCAGGCTCAAGTGATCCTCCCACCACAGCCTCCCAAATCGCTGGGACCATAGATGCAAGCCACAACACTTGCTAATGTAGATTTCCTTTATAGATGTACATTTCTTTTGCAAAATGACAGCTTTTCAGAACTACTCCTGTGTCTGCAGTTTCTCAGAATAACCAGCTCAAAATATGCCAAAGACATATATTTTGCGGTGGCATATTCTAGTCTCCTTCAGTCATATTTTGGGTGGTGTGTCCTGAGCCCCAGCAAGTAAGTTTCATTTTTGAAAATTGCTCTTCCAGTCTCACTGTTCTTCTCATAAGCCCAGGAATCACCACCTGGTGGTTTCCTAGGCATCTTCTTGCTCAGGGTAGTAGATGTTTGGTGGACTAGAAATGCAGGGAGAGGAAAAGGCAGGCTTCGTGATGGGCAGGGTTTTTAAAAGCAAACCATCGCACTGTGTTCTCTCGATGGTCACCCTCTGTGCTGCTCATTCCATGTGGCTTAAAGCTGATAACTGGGGACAAAAGGGTGAGGGTAACAATTTATTTTTGTCTCCTGACAATACACACATAACTTTTCTGCTGTGCTTGGGGAAAATATAACTGTGGAGCAACTCTGACTCATTGTTTTGGAAGCAAAACAAGAAAAAGATGCTTGCAGCTGCTGCATTTAATTCAACTTATAATTGAAATACGCAAATGCAGCAAACTTGTTACCCTTTTCAGGATGCATGAACCATGTGAAAATGAATTTGGCATAACTAGACTATAGGCTGTTAATTGAATTCCCCTTTTCTGGACCTCTTTTTTAAAAATCAGTTTTCTTTTTCTTCCTTGGCTGCCTGATAATTGACCTTCATCCTGAATGACACAGTCACTGTCCATTGGGGTAAGAGGGCTCAGGACCAGCTGACCACTTCTGTGGAAACAGATGGCCTGAGACTGCTGTTACCCTGGGAAGGCAGTGATACCTAGATAGGAATTTGGAGAAAAACTAGCCAAAGTGTACCAGACTACAGCAGATGTCATCTTTGTATTTGGAGGCAGAACTCATTTTGGTAGTGGCCAGATGACTGGCTTTGGTATGATCTATGATTCTTTGGATTATGAAAAGAAAAGTGAACACAAACACAAACAGGCATGGCTTGTTAGATAAGGCAGTGCCTCATGAAAACGGGAAAATGCAGGAAGGGAATAAAGTCACTGGGTGCAGTGGCTCACGCCTCTAATCCCAGCACTTTGAGAGGCCGAGGCAGGTAGATCACCTGAGGTCAGGAGTTTGAGGCCAGCCTCACCAACGTGGTGAAACCTCTTCTCTACTAAAAGTACAAAATTAGCCAGGCGTGGTGGCACTTTCCTGTAATCCTAGCTACTAGGAAGGCTAAGGCAGGAGAATCACTTAAACTCAGGAGACAGGTTGCAGTGAGCTGAGATTGCACCATTGCACTCCATCCTGGGCAACAAGACCAAAACTCTTACTCAAAAAGTGAATGAATGAATGAATGAAAGTCAAAGGCTGCAGAGGCCAGGGTTAGTGCTGGCAAAAAGGGGAATTAAAGATTCTTCAGGGTTGGGCATGGTGGCTCATGCCTGTAGTCCTGGCACTTTGGGAGGATGAGGTGGAAGGATTGCTTGAGGGCCAGGCGTTCAGGACGAGCCTGGGCAATATAATGAGACCTCATCTCATTTTTTTTTTTAATGAGCCAGGTGTGGTGGCACATGCCTATAGTCTCAGCTACTTGGGAAGCTGAGTCAGGCGAATCACTTGAGTCCAAGGGTTCAAGGTGGCGGTGAGCTATGATCATGCTGCTGTACTTCAGACAGGTCGACAGAGCAAGACCCTGGTTCAAAAAAAAAAAAAGATTCTACAGTGGTGTCATCTGTTGTGATGGTGCAGATCTTTTAGCAGAGGATTCCTAACCAATTCATCAAGACCCTCAGGAATAGTATTTGCCACTCTAAAAACCCAGTTTGTAAGACTACTAGAGAATTATATGCACTTGTTGGTAGATCACTTGGAAACTCAAGATTTGGCTTTGGAACTTCCAAAATGATCTTTAAATGTTATAGTAACATTTACTATACTATAGATAACATCTCCATGTACTAAGAGGAGAATGGGAGGAAGCAGGCTGCCGGCCCTGCCCAGAGCCCTGCTGCAGCGGCCAACACCTGCAGGCGGGACTGGTGCTACCCAAGCAGCCCAGAGAGTCAAGCAAATATTCTAGCACTGACTGCCAGGAGGCCACAGCCTGGGTTTTTAAGTTAATGAAGGTTACACTGTTATCTGTTTAAAGGCCACACAAGAGTTACAGATGAGGGGGTATAAAAAAGAGAGACAAACATGCCAAAACAACTTTCCAGGGCCAGTGTGTGAGGAGCTTGGAGCATCTTAGAAACTATAATAAATAATGTCACAGAAAGTGAAAGCAAAATTGGGGAGAGGTTTTAAAGGGCCCAGAAGGGAAGTACTTTGGGCTCCTGAAGCCCTTTAGGCTCTTGTGGGCCTGGTAACTATATGGCTTATATTTAAGCTGCTATGTTTTTAAGTGCAACAGTCCAGGTGGAAAGATGGGTGTGGGTTAGCAGGAGTGACCCCTGCCTAATAACAAAACAAAACAGCAATTTTAAACTTAATGGAACCTGTTTATTTTTTGATAAATTCAGACAAACTGACCATCTCCCTGTGAACCTCATGGAACAGGGACATGAATGCTGTTAATAATTAAGCTGAGATGAGAGGTGGAAACAGGTACCATCCTGGGCAAACAGGGGTAGATGGTCCCTGTATTTAGGGGACTACACCAAAAAGCGCAGGCTCTTCAGCCAGGCTGCCAGGGCTCCAAGCCTGACCCCATCACTTGCTAGTGGGGTATGATTCAGTAAATTAGGACTCTCATTGCTTCACTTTATTTATCTGAATGTGAAGATAGTCAAAGCAATTGGTTCACAGAGTTACTAAGATAAGTTAGTTAACGTATGCATGCTCCTTAGAAAAGTGACTCGTGTAGTAAATGCTATAGCATCATCATCATTGTCTGAGTGACTCCTACCTGAGCTCTGCACCACATGGGCTCTGAACTGCAGAGGATCCTAGAAAGAGCAATTTTAATGGCTGTGAGAAGCAGATAATGACCCTCAGGTATTAGGAGACATCACCAGACTGCCTCTGAGATGGGCTGGAGCAGGAAAAGCCATGGTGGATAACAGCAAGAGCACTGGACTTGGGAGTCCAGCATCACCTGTGCCGGCACAGCATGCTGGATACCAAGTTCAGTACTGCAGGTGAAAGGCTGGAATTTAAAACCTCAGTGTACATATGACAAAACAGCTAGGTGGATGTGACTTTGGCAAATCGCTTGTCTTTTTCTCATCTGTAAAATTGGGGTAGAGTGTCTCCCTCCTGTATCCTGGGGTTATTTAGAGGTACAAATGAGATGTTGATTCAAAATTGCCATGTACAGTGTAAAGGAGTAGATGTTAGGCAAATGCCAGGTTTTGTGAACACATCCCTGTGAAATTAAGTGAAACAGAAGCCTTTTCTCCCTGTCCTTTTCAGAACCAAACTCTTAATGCTATTCCCCAGAGTCCCAAGACATTGTAGATCTGTAGAGTCTATGCCATCTCTTCATTCTTCAGTTTCTCCCCCTGTGGACTCTTTTACACAATGCCCAAGTCCCAATCCTAAAATAAATCAGAAACAGAAACTTCATTTGCTCCTTGAGCCCTCCCAGGTGATAATTACGTTTCTATCTATTATGTAAATGTGTATATGTATTAATGCAGGAGTCCCCAACCCTCAGGCCGTGACACGTATTAGTTCATGCCTGTTAGGAACTGGGCCAGACAGCAGGAGGTGAGTCTGTCAGATCAGCGACAGCACAAGTTTCTCACAGGAGCTCGAACCCTATCGTGAACTGCACATTCGAGGGATCTGGGTGGCGCACTCCTTATGAGAATCTAATGCCTGATGATCTCTTACTGTCTCCCATCACCCCCAGATGGGACAGTTTAGTTGCAGGAAAACAAGCTCAGGGCTCCCACTGATTCTACATTATGGCGAGTTATATAATTACTTCATTATGTATTATAATGAAATAATAATCGAAATAAAGTACACAAAAAAATGTAATGAGCTTGAATCATCCCAAAACCATCCTCCCCATCCTTTGGTTTGTGGAAAAATTGTCTTCCATGAAACCGGTCCCTGGTGCCAAAAAGGTTGGGGACCTCTGCATTAATGTATGTACCTGGCACACACAGTTGATATTATGTGAGTGTAGCTATTTTTCTTCTTCCCTAGGCTTCATCCTTACCATTTGGAAGTTCTAGTGGCACTTTGGATGCACTCTGTCATAGAATGTATTATGTTGTAGTGGATATATTAGTTAACAGTTCTTCTGAATGCAAGCACTAATAATCCAGCTCAAACTAGCATAAGCAAAAAGTGAATTATGATAAAGAAAGTGGGGTGTCTTAAAAATCAAAAACAAGCTCCTTCATTTCTCATCTCAAGGCTGAGTCTTATCTGCTTTCTACCCTAAGCTTTATGACTTACTCTGTCAGCTCTTGGAAATTCCCTTGGTCTAAAGTCAAAAACTCCCAAGAAAGGGAGCCATTGATTCAATCCGAGAAGCTGCCCACCCTGAACCAGCCCGCTGTGACTGGGGTTAGTGGTGATAATGTGGTGTCGTCACGTGGCACAAAATCCTGCACCAGTAAGTGTGGAAGTGAAGGTACAGTTCCTAGAAAGGGGGACGATTTGGAGGTAAAAGTGCATTTCCAGTAGAGCAGGATTCTTTATTTACATGTGCATCTCCACATATAAATGAGACCATCCACGCCAGAAGGGCCAAGAGAGAGGCTGTCCCAGATGTGTGGCTGCCCCAGAGCCTTGCAAGCGCCAACAGCACAAGATACTCAGAATGATCTGAGAGCAGATAGGAACCTGAGCCTCACCCTTGCAAGGCAGTCACAAACCAACACCAAACATGAAGTCCTTAACTACTCATAGAAAAATACTCATTGTATGCTCATTTAAAAACCCATACTTTTTTTCCTGATGTTTCTAGGTTGTTCTGGGATTGCCAGTTCCATACCATCTAACTACAATGCCAACTCTTGTTTAAAGATGGTTCTCTATAATGGTATGAGGGTGGGGAGAGCCTTCAGCTAGTCACCACTACACAAACCTGGGACCAACTTCCTGGCTGTGAGAACAGTTACTGGGCGTGGGGACCATTCGTAATTTGGGAAGTGGCAGAACTTTCCCAGTGCCCTTACGCTTGAGGAACACTGACTAGGCGGATGCCCTCTAGAAGGCCCGGAGTCTTCCCAAGAACATGAGCAAAGGCAGTCATGCATGGGAGACAGACTCGGCTTCCTTCTTCCCCACTTAGCCCTTCTCGAGGCCTGGGCAGAGGGAGTGATGTGCTGTGCAGGGAGAGTAGAGAGGTTCGGGAGGGGCCTGCAGCTGTCAGAGGTGTGCATGTTTCCTTCCATGTCACCGGCAGGAGCAGAGCTGGCATGTGAGAG
Source organism: Plecturocebus donacophilus (assembly GCA_004027715.1). Lineage (NCBI taxonomy): Eukaryota > Metazoa > Chordata > Mammalia > Primates > Pitheciidae > Plecturocebus > Plecturocebus donacophilus. Next base: position 38,959 of record PVKP010002507.1, on the reverse strand, counting down.
GTCTTAAGGCACAGCTAAGCTCACAGGAGCTGGCCTCCGCCTGCCTCATGGTGCAGACGGCACTGGGAGGGCAGTGGGGACACTGCCATAACCCAAGAGCCCTGCTCAGGGCAAGGCTGGACGCAAAAGGATCTTGGCTCCCACCAGTGGGCAGGGAGTTGAAAATGCTTCTCTTCAGATTACCAAGGAGGCCGCTCTATCTCTAATGTCCTTTCTAACTCTAGTGACTCAAATCAATCCTTCTCTGCCCTTATTGGAAAGAAAGGGGGTTAAGGAGTATGGTGGAAGGAGAGGGACCAGCCTTGGCTTTGGGGACTGCTTACCAGGAGACCAACCCCCTGCCCTATTCTCGTGGAAATACCTGTCCACTTTAGACAAGAGAAGGCATGATGCTCTCCTAAGCATATTCCTGGGAATAACTGCAGACTAAAACTTTTACCTGAGGGAAAGTAGAATAAGTATGTTGGCATACACTTGCATAATGCCAGCTACCTTGATAGGAAATTCAGTGTTTCTGAGCCATTTTTGCCAGGTTAGGCAGAAAGTAGGCCAGAGATTGGTATAACAAAAGAGACCTGGCTGCAGGAAGCCTGCTAAGCACCTACATAGACAAGGCTTCCTGTGAGGAGCAGGGGGAGGGTGGAAGCCAACTGAGGCTTCCTACCCTTTGACATCTACAAAGTTGGCATACATTGTAAGAACACCGAGGAAACATGCTGCATGGGCTGGCGGCTCTGGAAACGCCATGGTCTTGGACTGCACTTGGCCTGCGCTGGGCTCAGAGTTAGCCCTACATCGGCTTCTCCTCTGCTGGTTGCTGTTTAATGACCTCTTTGTTTATAACCAGGCTTTCTGCTGATGCCAAGGAAGGAAAATGCAAGCATATATTGGAGCTTAGCATTTGGGGTTCTGTGGAAAACAGACACACAGAGCAGTGAAGAAGTACTGTAATTATAGCCCTTCGCATTATTTTGAGTGATAGTAGTGGGGGAGGAGTGTGACCTTGCAGTGAGCTATTCCACAGGGAGTACAGCTGCCGTTGGCAAGCAAGCTTAATAAAAATGATGTTTGGTTCATCTCGAAATTGCCTTCAGAATAAAGCAGTCTGATTTTGCACTGCCGGAACGAAGAGGCCTGACACTAAAACATTTCTATTCCGTTTGTCAACATTACTTACCGTGGATTATACTTAAACAGCACTGCCCTAAAGAACCCCCATCTAAACTCTTCTGCTTTTTAGCTCTGACAATTTTATGGGCCACACTGGGAGATGTCTTAAAATGCAGAATATAATAGCAACCTATTTAGTTATTTATTAATGTTCCTTCACCATTTAGTTATTTATTAACCTGCATTCATTAACTCATTCTTACTAATATAATAGGACTCCAAGAACATCCTCTCCTTTGCTGCTGTTAGGACCAGGAGCAGAATCATGAAGTCATTTCTGTTACTAACACTGTGTGCAGTCAACTCAACTCCAGGCCGTAAAAATGAATAGTGGGTGCCCTTTGGGGATGGCGCCTGGCTGGCAAGCCAGATGCTTAAAGGGACAATTGCCAAAGTCCCTGTAACTTACAATGCTGCAGCTTTGCTGATTTATAGAAACTGGTTTCTAAAAAGCTTTCAGTAATTAAGTTTGTACTCCAGCCCCTTCCTGCTCTGTTTAATTTAAGATGCTTATTTCTGATGTTGCGTCTTGTACCTTCTCCAGCAGATCGGCTTTTACTTTTCATGTCATGCCTCATTGGTGGAACTCTTGAACTTTTTTTCTGAATAGCCCATCTGTTTATTTCCCATGATGGTGACTTCTGAAGGTCTCATCTTTGCCACTATGGTTAGGCGAAAGGTCCCCAAGAATGAACAAGTAAGATAGTAGTACTGTATGCCAGCATCCAGGCAAGATAGGAATATCTCTGGGCAGCCATAAGCTTCCGCTCAGTTTTAAATCTTGATGGGAAAACATTCAGAAATAATAGGGAAATTCAACATGCTTGCCCCAAGGTAAGGCTGAAAGCTGTGCTGCAGTCATCCAGCTGATGTCTGGGTTCCCTGCCAATGTCCTTGGGTGGTTTGGCACTGCCCCCTCAATCCCAGCAGCAGATCTTTTGCCTGCGGTGGGTGTGTCAGGCTGAAATTCTCTCTGGTGCTTGCTCTGCTGTCCTCCTGCAGGACTGGAGGTGTGGTGGGCTGCACAGCAGCTTCCCTGAATCATTTCCCAGACCACAGCGGTGGCTTCTCCTAATGCCTTCCAGTTGTTCTGACAGGAATAGAGGAATTTTATCAAATCAAAGTTCGTGAGTAGGTTTTTGAGCTACGCAGTTTGGCTGAAATTTAGACATAGAGCTTAATGATCAAAGTTTGGACAGCACATAACTACGTTTTTACTGTTTGTTACGTTGAACTCCCAGAAGCAGACAGGTTCAAGTGCTTCTTAGGTCCCCAGTCTTCAGCTTGCACCCACCTTGCACATACTGGAATTGAGATAAGAGCAACCTAGTGACTTATAAATACTGCAGTTTGGGGGTATAACAATACAGCAGTGACCTTTATTGCTATACCAGGAACCAGACAGGCAGAAAAACACATATGTTTATTTAATAAATATTAGGTTGGTGCAAAAGTAATCGCAGTTTTTGCCATTGAAAGTAAAATTATTGTTTTACTTTAAATTATTTTTACTTTGAAAGTAATGTCAACTGCAATTATTTTTGTGCCAACCTTATATATAGCCTTATTCCACAAAGAGAATGTATTTCTTTAAATAAATGGATTTTTTAAAACTTTGGTAGCAATTGAGCATATATAATAAATAGCACATCATTATTGATGTTATATAAACTTAAAAGAGAAATAAAGAGATGGAGAAAATCAGTTTGCTGTATTTATTTGCACTGGGAAATAACATCTTTATCTACTATTTCTAGCATCTGAGTTCCAGGTCAGTTGTAATTAATTTTTCTCTGTATTATGCAATGTATTCTCCTGCTTTTCATGCCTCATACTTTTTTACTGGATGCTAGACATTGTACATTTTACCTTCTTGGGCACTGAATATTTTAGTCCCAGAAATATTTTTGAGCTTTGTCCTGGGATGCAGTGGATCCTTTCAGGTCCTGCTGTATGGATGTGTCAGGTGGCAGTGCCCATCTAGGGTTTCTCATTTGTGTTTCCTACCTAGTGCCCAGAGGCTTTCCAGCGTGGCTGGTAGGAACAGGCCCTACCCTGGGTCCTGTGTCAGCCCCAGGCACTGTTCCTTCTAATCCTCCGACTTGGCTATTTCTCTGGTCTGGGGTGGTTCCTTACACATATGAGCTGATCGGTGGGTGCTCTGCTGCCTAGTTGAGGGAGCTCCCTCTGGCCCCTGATTTCTCTCTCTGTGTGTGTCTCTCCAGTATGGTCACCTGCCAGTTCTGGCCACCTTAGTGTCCCTGGATCCCTGGCATTGTTTTCCTACTGCAGGGAGGCTGGCAGGCTTCACCTGGGTTCCCCCCACACGCACACTGCAGCCGGGACCCTCCTTGAAGCATGAGCTAGACAATCACAGGGCTCCCCTCCTGAGTTTGCTCTCTCAGGAATCACTGTCCTTCACTGCCTGGTACTTGGTGTCTTGCAAACCGTTGTTTCACACATTTTGTCCATTGTTTGCTTGTTTCATGCAAGAGGGAAAATCCAGTACCTGCTTCTCCATCTTGGATGTATGAGACTCTTAAATTATTATTTTTTCCTTTCCTAGCACCAGAAAGTTTGATGCAGGCATTGGAAGACTTAGATTATCTGGCAGCACTGGATAATGATGGAAATCTTTCTGAATTTGGAATCATCATGTCAGAGTTTCCTCTTGATCCACAACTCTCAAAGTCTATCTTAGCGTCCTGTGAATTTGACTGTGTAGATGAAGTGCTAACAATCGCTGCCATGGTAACAGGTACTCCTTAATGACTGTTCCTTTTCTTTTTTTGCAAATCTGCACCAGGTTTAGATTTAAATGGGATCCATTTGAAATTATATTTTAAGGAGCACATATCAGAGATGGTGATCAAGTCATTTAACCTTTTGAAATGATAGGTATTTAATAGGTTAGAAAAGGAAAATTTTCTTCATATGAAAAATTATCTTAATATAAGAAAACTAACTCAAAGTGCAGCAAATTCATACATCAGATATATGAAAACATACTAGGTTTCTTTGTTGGAGTCATCAGTGCAGATGAAAAAAAATGTATCACTAGAGGTGTTTTCCCCCAAACGATGTGTGCTTATTTTTTATTTCCTGTTGTCTTCATGAAGAGGAAGAGTTAAGATAACTGACTCTAAATTTCCCGGATTTCTAAGTAAACAAGAATAACACATTTATTCAGAGAACCAAGACAGGAGCGGTTCCACCAACAGTCATGACCCCATGTTACAGTAAGATGAAATGTCTTCATTATTGCTAACTGTGACCTTTTGCATTTTAAAGCTCCAAATTGCTTTTCACATGTGCCACATGGAGCTGAAGAGTCTGCCTTGACTTGTTGGAAGTCATTTTTACACCCTGAAGGAGATCACTTTACCCTCATCAACATTTACAAGGCCTACCAGGACACAACTCTGAATTCTACCAGTGAGTGTAAGTGAATGCTCAGAAATTACCTTCTAATTCCACCTTCCTTTCCCCAGAGAAGTATGAGTCCTTATTAGTAATTCATCAAACACTCTTCTTCTCTAGCCCCGTTGCCACTTGAATGCAATGGCACTTGAGGCCCTACACACACTGACAGGCACCTGCAGAGTGGGAGACGCTCCTTCCTCCTGCTCCCATGGAGCTCTGTACTTCAGAACTCCAGCACTCCACTCAGCCAGCCTTCAGAGCAAGCTTGCTTGGGACACAGTGACGGGGGACACAGACTCATAGATGGGTCTGCAGAGGAAGACAAGGAACAGCCACCACTACATACCCACTGAGTCAGAGCTGTGCTGTGCACCCTCTGTATCCTGGCACATTCACTATACACATGCAGAGAGGCTGCAGAGCTCCAGATACTGGTGCAGAATAGGCTGGGGCGCTGAGGGGAAGCTGCAGAGCTGCTGACGAAGCTTGGCAGGGAGAGCAGAGGGTATCCAGAGAACAGAATGGCGTGTGTCAAAGCACAGCCACAAAGTCCTGTGTAAGCCTGAAGGACAGTGGGTAGATTACCTGTCACAGAAAGGTACTCAGAAGTGAACTGGAAGCTGCTATGCAAACAGACACAAGAGGAGGGCAAACAGGGCAAAGCAGTGTGATGGAGGCTGGAGCCACCCTCAAAGGGCAGCCAGTAAGGAGGTCCCTCCCTCAAAGGATTTTTCTTGCCTTTGTTTTCCATGATGCGTCTTTTACCTCCTTTGCTCTGAAAGATGGTGTGAAAATATGTGAGGTAGTGTGAAAAATATGACAGCAATTTGAAAGACAGTAGAATTGTATAAAGAACAGGGAGTTGGTGATTCAGAGCTGAAAAGAAAAAGTTGTCAGTGGAGCCAGAAAGTACACAGGAATTAGATGGCATCTTTTGAGGGCATGCTGAATGGGCGACACTCCGTGACTAAGTACATGCTCTGGTTGTTCCGAGCAGCCTGAGTGGACAGGACAAGGTAAACGAGGGTCTTCTGTCCATGGTGCCATGGCCATGTGCATTCCTAGATCCATCTTAAATAATTACAGGTGGCAAGACTCACTTCAAACTCACCCAGATGCCTGAATTTTCATATAAAAGTTACAGCTAGGGTAGATAGATGAGCTTAACTGTAACATAATTAATTCCCAAATCAACCCAGTAGTAATCCTTTTCTTATCATTAAATAAAATATGAGATATTTTCATAGATCAAAGGAATTTATACTGTGGGCTTTTTTCTGCCTAGTTTGATTAAATGGGGCCACATACATCCTTGCTGTAGGCATAGAGACAAAATATAGATCTTACAAAATCCTCTCTAGCCTTTATGAGCCACAGGTTAGTTAAATACATCTTCAGTCACCACTAGGAAGAGTTTCCACAGTTGGCTGGGATCACAGAACCCCAGCGAGTGGCATGGGTGCTGTGAGTGGCACCGTCTGCCTTCCTGGTAGTGCCCTGACAGCTGACCTCACAGGCACCACAAATCCTTGTCCTTGCTGCCTTCCTGCCACTCACCTATGTGGCCTCCTTTGTAGGAGAGGAGAGCATAGGGCTTAAAGATTACCATCTTAACTGCTTTACCATCTTAACTGCTTGGCCTGGGCTCTTTAGAGCTTCTGACAAATCATTTCTAAATGGCCTTGTGTTCTTTTCCTCCTAGACTGTGTTGAAAAGTGGTGTCATGATTACTTCCTCAACTGTTCAGCACTCAGAATGGCAGATGTTATTCGAGCTGAACTCTTAGAAATTATCAAGCGAATCGAGCTTCCCTATGCAGAACCTGCTTTTGGCTCCAAGGAAAACACTGTAAACATAAAGAAATCTCTTCTGTCCGGTTACTTTATGCAGGTGAGAAGGCACAGGGTCGCCTTGACATAGACTTCCCTGAACTGCACATACTCAGGACCTGCTGCCAACAGTCGCTCACTTAGGATGATGACTTTGACACTAATTTAAGTAAAACTAAAAATCCATGTTTATAGTAAAGATTTGGTACTTAAATATCCTTCCCCTCAAGGGAATAAAGGTCCAAGGCAGAATATGTAGTCTTAATGCAGAAAAATGACATTTCAGTATGCATTTCCTCGTCTGTAAAGTTCCTACATCACAGGGTTATTGTGTGCTTAACACCAAGTGTAAAGCACTTGGCATCGGAGTGTGGGTCACCCGTAGTATGGTGGGTCATGTGCTAAGTTTCGTCTCATGGCCAAAACATTAACCTCAGAGCTGCATTATTTTAGCACAGTGCCCTGCTGTTGCTGAAGTTAGTTAATATCAGTGTCTAAAAGTTTTAGGGAAAACATGCTTATGGCTTATTTTCTACGTATAATAGGAAACATGAGTGGGAAATTTTAGTTTTAACTATCCCGTATGAAATACTTTGGTATTTTTTTCAACATTTTTGCATATTGATCTCCGTATTAAATCAAAATCTTTTTTCTTTAAAACTCTGCCTCTCAGATTGCTCGGGACGTTGACGGATCAGGTAACTACTTAATGCTGACACACAAGCAGGTCGCTCAGCTGCATCCCCTTTCTGGTTACTCAGTCACCAGGAAGATGCCAGAGTGGGTCCTCTTCCATAAATTCAGCATTTCCGAGAACAACTACATCCGGATTACCTCAGAAATCTCTCCCGAACTGTAAGTTTCATGGAGAAAAAAGGGTTGTGTTTTTTTTTTTAAATTCATACCTGTAGGAGTAAATGACAAATTTGGCCTTTATTCTATTTTTAGTTGTAAAGTTTATATTGGTGCCAATCTTAATTTACATTGAGAGTACCTACTAAGGGCAGGCCTCTGTGGATGATACCTAGGAAATGTCCCTGCCTGTGAGATGACAGCATAGAAAAGACAGTTTCAAAATAAACACAAAGATCATGTGTCTTTAAGAAGAACTGAATGCTGGAGAAACCGTATAGGTTTGCAGGTACACTGACCTTGAGAGGAATGAGCTTAGCCATCTTTCAAGAGTCACTGCAGATGGAGCTGTCAGGGAAGAGGAAGGAGGAGAGGTTGAAGAGGCAGGCACCAGAGGGCGTAAGGCTTTGTGGGCCACATAGTTTAGATTTTATCCAAGTGCAGTACACAGCAATTGGAGCATTTTAAGCAAGAGCAGCATCTTCTCTGCTTAGCTTTAAGGATCACTGTAGCTGGCCAGGCACAGTGGCTCACACCTGTAATTCCAACACTTTGGGAGGCCAAGGCAGGAGGATGGCTTGAGCACAAGAGTTCAAGACCAGCCCTGGCAACATAGCAAGACTCTGTCTCTACAAAATAAAAAAAAAATACTTGGTGTGGTGGCATGCGCCTGTAGTCCAAGCTACTTGGGAGACTGCAGTGAAGGATCACTTGAGCCCAGGAGGTCAAGGTTGCAGTGAGCTAGCTATGGTTACACCACTGTACACCAGCCTGGGAGACAGAGCAAGACCCCCTCTAAAAATAAAAAATAAAAAAATAACTGGTTGCTACATGAACGGAAAGGAGAGGCGATGGCAAGGGTGAGATTACTCCACCAGTTTTTCACAGGCCACAGCAGAGTCTGGATACATTTTGAAGGTACCACTCCGGCAAGTAGTGTTCAAGGCAGCAACCGAGAGTGACTCATTGGTGTCTGGCTTACACAGCTGGATGTGGAGTGGTACTAAGATGACAAAGAAGCAAAGATACCCCCTCTATTCCCTACCCAAAGCTCTCCCAAGCATAAGATCAGTGCCTCTCACATAGTGATGGGCCTTAGAGGAAATATTAGTTCCCACCAAAGGTTACTGGTAGAAAGCACTTCCACTGTATGGCATCCACTAGAGAAGCCAACTTACTCTAGAAATGCAAGAGGACTGGCTGCAGGAAAACCAGAAAGTATTTGTTTTACAAAGTCAGATTGAGATACTGAGGGGTTCAAATTAAATACCGGTTCTACTGGTAGATTCTCCAGGGTATGGGAGGTGCCCAGACATAGTGTTTGGTGTCTCTCACCACCTTCCCCACTCAAAATCTAATCTTTTTGTTTTAAACAGATTTATGCAACTGGTACCACAATACTATTTCAGTAATCTGCCTCCTAGTGAAAGTAAGGATATTCTACAGCAAGTAATGGATCATCTATCCCCTCTTTCAACAATGAATAAGGAACAGAAAATGTGTGAGAAGTGCCCTGAAACTGCTGAACAGAGATGCGCTCTCCAATGACTCCCCACCAAACACAAGGTGCAATAGCGTCCCAAAGTTAGCTGGATGGCTGAACTCTGGAGTGATGTGCAGATGTGTTACGTGAAGATGGATTTCCCACCCACAGGATAGTCTTGAAAAAACACTTTGTATATTATTTTAAAATAAAAAATAGAAGTTTTTATTGAGTTCTTTAAATTACATGTTTTTCTTCTTCTTGGAAAAGCTTTTAAATCAACCATTCATAATTTAACCAAAATTTTAAAAAACTGTTATTTTGTAAACGTGCCACAGACACATGGGACAGAACCCTACTTTTTGTAGAGGACCTTACTCTGAATAAAGTTACGAGTTTTTCAGTAATTCTCCACTGAGTTTTCTGGTAATTTTACAAAAGCAAGCCCATCACTGTCCATTGGAAATGGGTTAGACAGATAGATATTCTTTCAGTTTATCCATGATTTCATTCATCTTGTCGCCTGGAATTAACATCACAGTTCGCAAAGGCTTCATTGGTACGTCATCAAAAGACCATCTGCCACCCAGACAGGTATCGCTCTCCTCCTGCACTGAGTAGTTGAATTTCAGAATTGCCTTCTAAACCAAATAAGAAACCATGAATTAAAAATCTGGACAACCTAGAGACTAAACCCATTTAATCTACAACAAAGAATATTATGTTTGGCATATACTTAAATAAGAATGAGAGCTAAAAGGAAGCAAAACTCAGAATAAAACAAGTTCAAATGGGACATTCAGGCAGAAGTTACAAGACAAAACCCAAGTAGATTTTTAACCCACATGAGGAACAGGGATACAGGCGAGCAATTTCTAAGAGGTGAACATGCAGCTAAGTTATATTTCCATTTAATTGTCCAATATCTAGTGATAAGTGAAATCAAGACTCAAAACATTTGATAATTAACAAGAACTGGTCTTCAAACACTGTCTTTTCTCACTTTCTCAGCTGCTTCCTTAGCATCAGGCTTTTGTGTAAAAACAGAGGAAATCTGCATACCTCACTAGCTTAAAACACCCATACATACTCCCCCTAAATGGTCTACCTGAGGTGCTGAAGCATGTGTTTTGTAAAAATTGTGTTTACCATTTGCTTCCTGGAAAAAAAGGGCACAGCTGAATTTGTAGTACTTTAGTCTTCTGTAGAAGTCTTAAAAGTGATATCACCCAATTCAGGAAAATATGTTCCCCTCAGAGATACACTTCAAGATATATACAATATTTTTTTGAGATGGAGTTTTGCTCTTGTTGCCCAGGCTGGAGTGCAGTGGCATGATCTCGGCTCACTGCAGCTTCCACTTCCCGGGTTGAAGCAATTCTCCTGCCTCAGCCTCCCAAGTAGCTGGGATTACAGGCGTCTGCCACCATGCCCAGCTAAACTTTTTTTGTATTTTTAGTAGAGACAGGGTTTCTCCATGTTGGCCAGTCTGATCTCGAACTCCTGGCGTCAGGGCCAACTCTGCCTGCCTCAGCTTCCTAAGGTGCTGGGACTACAGGCATGAGCCACGGCGCCTGGCCCACTTCAAGATTTTTGAGAGGCAGACAGTGTGAGAAAGAATATTCTCTGGCATATGGCTGTCCATCACATACAAGCTATCTTTATTGGGAAAAAAATGAAGAAATCCCACCAGTGGGATCACATCCACGACTAAGGGCAAAGAGTAGCAGGGGTGCCCCAGCTTCCACAATGACCGGCTATGTGAGCTCAGGTAATTTCCCTCATCTCCCTATGACTTAAAGTCCATATCTGTAAACCCCAGGCTAATGTCTACCTCTCCGCATGGTTTTAGAATGAAACATTTCACAGGAAGCATATTATAAATGCCTAATCATTCTTAGCAGGTTAGTAACTTTTCTCCTCCTCCTCACGCTCATAACCACAGTGCAGGTGGGGAGGCTGGTGCCTAGCCTCTTGAGTACCTACTATGTGACTGGCACTATGTTAGCTGCTAGCTCCTGTGGGGAAACAGAAAAAACAGAGTGGCCAAACTTGAAAGACTTGGACATAAGGTGGGAGAACAAGAAATCCTGATAAATCATTTTCAAGAAAATCTTTATTTACATCTAAATAGGATAGTCTTACCTCATAGAAAAATTCTTCCTCTGCATTTGCAAACATTAACTCATCTTTCTTCTGGTTGCTCCATTTCTTTTTGGAATTGTTTCTTCCTGCTTCCACAAATGTCTTACTAATCAGAAGGTAAAAGTAGCACTTCCCACATGGCTGACTGGTTTTGTGTGCCTCCACTAGTTCTTTCCTGCAAGGCACACACAGAGTTTGTTTACCTGCTGGATCAAGTGAAATCCATCAACAAATCAGAGGATAGAGAAAACCAGTGAGGCCTCTTCAGTGGGTTCTGCTGTGATGCGGACAATCTGGACACTTAGTCTAAAACAATGATTTTTATTTACATCATCAGTTGCATTTTAGATTAGGTACCACTTTTTATAATAAATTGTATGATACATCTCTCAGATTTATATAGCAACTAACAGATGAATCTCAAATTCACTCTAACATCACTGCTCTGCCTGTGTAGAAGTTAGAAATATATATGAATCTGAATTTTTTAAAGCAATGAACATTTAACTGAAACACACAAAGGTATACAGCCACAACCAATGTCACTATAGCCTGTGACTACTACTACAGTGTCTAAATGCAAGAGTCTGAAACTAATTTCTTACATACTGCAGCAACTGCATAAACACATATCCTAAATTCTAGCAATGGAATGGCAATGAAACCTTAATGTTTCTTCTTTCTGAAAATTAAACATAGTCTTGTGCATCTGGATGCCCTCGAACAAAAGAAGAAACTCAGAACAACCCTCCTCTTCAGCTTTCCTTTTTTTTTCTTTTTCCTGGAGACAAAATCTCACTCCGTTGCCCAGGCTGTAGAGTACAATGGCGCAATCTTGGCTCACTGCAACCTCCGCCTCCCAGGTTCAAATGATTTTCGTGCCTCAGCCTCCCAAGTAGCTGAGATTACAGGCCTGCACCACCATGCCCAGCTAATTTTTTTTTTTTTTTCATATTTTTAGAACTGGGGTTTCACCATGTTGGCCAACCTGGTCTCAAACTCCTAGCCTCAAGCAGTCTGCCAGCCTCAGCCTCCTAAAGTGTTGGAATTCCAGGTGTGGGCCACCACACTTGGCCTACTCCCCTCCCCCCTTTTTTTTTAAATATATATATTTTTTAATAAAGATGGGGTTTCACCATGATGGCCAGGTCTTAAACTCCTGACCTCAGGTGATCCACCCACCTCGGCCTCCCAAAGTGCTAGGATTACAGGCATGAGCCACCGCACCCAGCCCTCCTCCTTTTTTTATTTTTTTAAAAAAAGAGACAGGGTCTTGTAATGTTGCCCAGGCTAGAGTGCAGTCGGTATTCACAGGCACAGGCATCACACACTGCAGCTTGGAACTCCTGGCCTCAAGCAGTCCTACTGAGTAGCTGGACTACAGGTATGTGCTACTGTGGTTGGCTCTCCAGTGATGCAATCGCGGCTCACTGCAACCTCTGCCTCCCGGGTTCAAACAATTCTCCCTGCCTCAGCCTCCTGAGTAGCTGGGATTACAGGAACCCGCCACCACGCCTGGCTAATTTTTGTATTTTTTTTAGTAGAGACAGGGTTTCGCCATGTTGGCCAGGCTGGTCTCGAACTCCTGACCTCAGGTGATCCACCCGCCTTAGCATCCCAAAGTGCTGGGATTAGAAGTGTGAGCCAGCACCCCTCACTTCAATTTTCTTTTAACAGGACTAGGAGGAAGCAAATCACCCTCCTATAAAACCAAATAAATGTGAGCTTCAGCTGATCAGAAAAAAAAAAAAAAAAAACCACTTATGGCACCAGAAGCACAGTCTGAGCTGCAGCTGAGAGAACAGGGAGCAGGAGGTAAGAAGCACTGAATCTCTAGGAAAAACAGCAAACCTAAAGGTTTCCAGAGTAGAGTTGTATTCCTATGGCTATTTAAAGGGAAACTACAACGCAAGTGCTATGATCTCTGAGAAAGAATATTATATAAAGAACCTGTAGGGCCGGGCGCGGTGGCTCACGTCTATAATCCCAGCACTTTGGGAGGCCGAGGCGGGCGGATCACCTGAGGTCAGGAGTTTAAGACCAGCCTGGCCAATGTAGTGAAACCCCATCTCTGTTAAAGATACAAAAAATTAGCTGAGAATGGTGGTGGGTGCCTGTAATCCTAGCTACTCGGGAGGCTGAGGCAGGAGAATTGCTTGAACCTGGAAGGCAGAGGTTGCAGTGAGCCAAGATTGCCTCATCGCATTCCAGCCCAGGCGACAGAGCAAGACTCCATCTCCAAAAAAAAAAAAAAAAAAGAACCTGTCTAGGCCAAGAGCTGTGACTTAACACCTGTAATACCACCACTGGGGGACCAAGGCAGGAAGATCACTTTAGCCTAGGAGTTCCAGACCAGCCTGGGCAACATGGCAAGACCTTGTCTCTACCAAAAAAAAAAATTAGATAGAAATAAATAAGTGAATCTGCCTATATTTTTATTTTGCCCTCCATTGCAAAGCACAGGCAATACAATTCTTAGTATACTCAGTTTGCTAGATTTCGCAGCTATATTTGAAATATTTTTGTAATCTTAAAACTCCTGCATTAAAAAACAGAGCAACAAAAAACCCTGAAAAGCTAGCCACAGTATCAGGACTATGGTTTCCTTAGTTATGAAACACACCAATAGAATTTGGGAATTTTACCAGTTTTGTGACTGTTGTAATTGTTCAGCGTTTTATTTGTGTTGCAGAAAGCTATCTGTGAAGTTGAAAAACTTCAATCAAATGGGGATGAAAAGTCTACATGAAATTATCTACTTATATACCACTTAAATCTTAAGTTTAAAGATTAAGATTATTGACACAAACTCTTCAAAAAGCCAGTTGTTAATAATGTATGCACTTCACAGGAGGTTTCTTCCACTTCTCACCCTAAACCCGCTTAACCCAAGGACAGTACTCTTTCTGGATCTACATATTCTACTTAAATGACATTTCTGAATCTACTTGGAAAAAAATTACTGTTCAAAGACATTTTCCCAAGTCTCTTACTGAAGCTGCTGGTACATGGGCAGTGCAATCTGTGGAGGGATGTTAATGAATCTTTCACTTAGGACAAGGCCCACAGGCTTGGTGGTGTCATTTAAAAGCTTGTCCAGCTGTTCAACCATGCTCTTTTCACAGTTCTTCTCACAGAAGCTTAGAATCAACTCTTTAATTTGTTCAGCACACTGGGTACCCTAGAAAGCAAAGAGAAAGCTTGTTTTCTATTACAACCAATTACCTACAGGAGAAAACCTCAAAGTGAGAGCTATCACTTTGTATCTTACAGCTAAGGGCAGTTTGCTGCCATAGCCTTTAACATCTTGTATGTCTTCAGTGTTGATTGCTTACGTATTTCTCAAAAGTAAACACACGGGTTACTTACCATTCCATGATCAGTGGTAAGAAAGTCATAATTAACATTCAGACACACTGGAATAGCAACTCTAGTCCACCTCATAGATAGATGGAAGTAACTAGAAAGTTCATTTCAAAATTAAAGATTAAGTGTAGCCTGCATCTTATTCAGAAGAGGGTAAGCAGCTGATTTACTTTTTATTACACCTCATTAGTCAATAAAAACAGATGAATCAAAACAAAATAAAATGTCAGTAAGTGCCCTCAACTTTGAAGCAGCAAAGCCTCAGAATATCCCCACCACACAAGTAGTAAAGGTAACAGCTGCAGAGACACAGCACCAACAGCTCCTGCATCAGTACCAACATCAGGATTGCCAAACCAGATGATTCCCTAAACCACAGGGAGTAAACAACTTTAACTGGGTACAGACTATTCAAAACACCATCACCTTCGTATTGAAAAAGGATTATAATAATAGCACTTATCCCTATCGTTAATATCATCATCTGACATAAACGATATTTTCACCATGCATTAAATGAAAGTGGTTTTGGCCTAAGAAATAACCATTGAGATGCCACCCAGTGAAACCAACCTTTCTTTCAGTTAAATTTAAAAGGCTTATGAAACCAAAAATCTCATCTTCATCCACATCATCATCGCTGTCTTCTGAAACATCCGTTTGCTATTTTAAAAGAAAAAATATTTAAATTTTATATTTAGTTGAGTATAATACCAAGCCTTGGGATGTAGGCCTCATTTATCTTTTCACTTGTCAAAAGCAAAACTCTGTTTTCCCACTGTCATCTTAGAAAGCACTGTATTTTAAATACTGTCACAGTTTTACCACTATTATCTTGGAAAGCACTGCATCTTAAATACTGTATGACCTTGTTCATGTCACTTTACCTCCCTTGACTCTGTTCCTCTTTTTAGATTCTGGACAGATTGAAATTTCTTTGTACTAGATTCTTAAGTCATTTTCTTTTACCAGATTCTCAATTTAAAATGAATCCAGAAGAGATAAAACCTCAGAAATGAAGCATTTTAATTTGTTTTCTAAACAATTTGGCTGTAGCCAAGCCTTGCTTCTCTGCTGGCCCACAGCATTGTTTCATCTAAAACTCAGGTGTTTCGAGAGCACTTGTCAGTCTTGACCATTAGTGAAGCTGGGCAATGCTTGCGGGCCACTTACACCTCACATGGGCAAGAGAGAAGGGAAAAAAGAGAAACCTGTCCTTTGCTCTAGGATCCTAGGGACTGACTCCCCTGAACGCTCTGGGTAGTCCCTTTACTAAGAACAAGAAGTCTCTATCCTCGGGACACCTCAAGCATCTCTGGAAAAGCCAAAGAAGCCACAATTACAGCTGCAGAGCTACTGATGTGATTAACCATTTAAAGGGTGAATCCTGCCATGAGACAATAACCTCTTTCAAGGATAAAAATAAGTGCTTCTCCTCCATATCCATTAGGTCTTCTAAGACACTAATTAGCTAGAGATCACATTTGTTTGATGAAAGAGCAGGTGGTCTGCTTTTTCCCACTGTCCTAATAAAAGGAAGCCCCAATAGGTTTAATTTTTCATTTACATTGAGTGTAATAAGGTTACTAATGTTGTCAGAAGGCTTAAAAAGTGTCCACTGTATTTAGTAATAAGTATGTTGGTGACCCTATCATTCAATGTCAGAATTTTTGTGGCGTAAAAGTCAGGTAAGAGTGTCTGAAGAATGAATAGGAGGACGGGAAGTAGAAACCATGAATAAGATTACTTTTCAAGAATTTTGGCTCTGAAAGTAATGTACTTAGAGCGGAACATCTGACTGAATGGAGCTTTTGTTTGAGGTGTTTTTCACAACAGGCTAGGGAACAGGTGCTAGAAACAGGAAAAAGACATCAACAGTGACAGCTACATATGTGTAGCACTTGTCAGTTGCCAGACACTGTTCTAAGCAGTCAGCAACTCATTTTGTTTACCCATGCACTCGACAAGGTAGATGCTAGTATCATCCTCATTTTCAGAGGTGGAAATGGAAATTAATTAAGGTACTGTGGCAGATTGTATCTTTCACAGATGGCCCCAATGGATCTCTTCTTGGACATGCTCTTCTGAAAAAGTGACCTGGACACTTTTCTCATGGAGTGGTGGGGTCAATGTGCCCTCCCCTAGGTAGAAATTTGTATCTGTACTGACGAATCAAATGGTGGAAATGGTACTATATCATCACTTCTCCCTGGTTCTTTTGGGCTGCTTGATCATGGAACCAAACCAATGTGTAGCGAGGCCCACATGGAGAGGAACTGAGGCCCCTGGTCCAGAGTCCCAGCTACGCTCCTGACAGACAGCTAGGGCTAACTTGCCAGTCAGGTGAGTGAGCCATCTTGAAAAGGAATCCTCCAGCCCCCAGTCGATCCTCTCCAGCTAACATCATAATGGAGATGGGTTGTGCCCACTGAGCTTTGTCCAAACTGCACATCCATGAGCCAAATAAATGACTGCTGCTATTTTATGACACTAAGCTATGGGGTGGTTTGTTATGCCAACACATAACCCAAAGAACCACCAGATGATATGCAGCAGAGCCAGGGTCCAACCTAGTCCTTATTTTGTTGAGCTCTCTACAACATCTATCTGATAAGGATGACAATCCCCACCGCCTTTGAACGTTCTCTTTCTTGCTGTGTATGACATCACTGCACTGTTGTTTCTTCTACTTCTCCAGCCATCCTTTTTAATCTCTTTTGCTGGCTCTGCCACATAACGTTACTCATCCAAGTATTCTTGTTATTACTAAGGTGTCTGTTCCTTCCCTCCCTGTGCAATCCCAATCACTTCTACGACTTCAATAACATTTACTACAAACTCCCAAGTCTCCAGGGCTCCACCTGCTACCCAGTATCTCACAGGTAATTCAAACTCAAAATATACAAACCCAAACTCACATTCCCCCTCCTAACCTGAACTTCCTCCATGTTTGCAATCCTGTTTGCTAAACCTAGAAACCTGGAAGTCATCCTTGACTCCTTTTCCTCTCACTTTCAGACCCAGTCAGGGACTAAACCCCATCATATCTCATCTCCCAAATATTTTTCAAATGAGCTCACTTCTCTACCTCTCCATTGCCACTACCTGGACTACTGCATTTAATAACCTTGGATTACCGCAATGACCTTCTGACCAGTCTCCCTTCCTCCAGTAATACTGCCTTCCAATTCAAGCTAAACAGAATAACTCATTTTTTCCCCCAGATACAGGGTCTTGCTGTGTTGCCAGGCTAGAGTGCAGTGGCACAATCAAAGCTCAGCCTTGAACTCCTTGGCTTAAGAGACCCTCCTACCTCAGTCACCTGGGTAAAAAGACTATAGGCATGTGCCACTATGCCCAGCCAATTTTTGTTATTTTTTGTAGAGACAGAGTCTTGCTATGTTGCCCAGGATGGTCTTGAACTCCTGGCCTCAAGCAATCCTCTTACCTTGGCTTCCCAAAGTGCTGGGATTACAGGCATGAGCCACCATACCCAGTATGAACTAAATAAAGAACTCATTTAATCAGAAAAAACCCAATTGTCCTGCTTACCTTAATCACACTCCCAATATGGTTCTGTTGAATTAAGAGATCTGTTAGTTCTGCAGTATTCACAGGAGCCTTTAGAAAAAGCTATAAGGAGGAAAAATTATTTTAAATTAAGATCAAAGCCATGATTTCTAATAACTTCCAATCCCATATTCAAATACAAATAATGAAATTTCTGTGACTTGATTAAAAAGATGACCTAGAAAAGCAATCCTAAGAGGGAAAGAAAAGCCCAGCAGAGTCAAAGAAGCTAAAGATGAGGAAATTTCAGAGAAGCAGTCAGTGGTAATACAAAAGTAATTGGGGAGGGAGAGAAAAAAAGGGAGAAAAGAGAGAGGATGAACATAAGGCCAAAGAATTTGGTGAAAAAGACAGTGGAGGCTATAAAGGTTAAAGAACCAAAGTCATATCATATGAATCAACAAATAAGGAGAAGCAGCAAGCATCAATTTTGTAGCACCAAATAGCACGGTTATATGACTATTAAGAATTGTGAATTAGAGAAAACAAAATAGTAGCTCAACTAATTAGCAGATGAAAAGAAATAATTCTTCCTTCCAGGCAAGGTAGAGAGGATACAAATGGAAATTCTAAAAAGATGAATTTGAGAGAGCCTGTATTGAATGACCTGAATTTGCTTTTTTTTTTTTTTAGAGACATAGGCTTGCTCTGTTTCCCAGAACAGAGCTCAGTGGTACATTCATAGCTCACTGCAGTCTTGAGCTCTTAGACTCAAGTAGTCCTCCAGCCTCAGCCTCCTGAGTAGCTAGGACTAAAGATGTGTGGTACCACATTGGCTAATTTTTTAATTTTTGTAGATCAGTTCTCACTATGTTGCCCAGGCTGGTCGCAAACTCCTGGGATCAAGCGATCCTCTCACCTCAGCCTTCCAAAGCGCAGAGATTATAGGCATGGGATTTTTCTTAGAAGAAGTAATGTATGCGTAATAAATAAAAGACAATACCTGCTGCAATAATTTCTTAATTCCGTCATAATTGTTATCTGATATGGAATAAGCTTCAAATTCAATATTCACTTCCTGTAAATAACACATAAAATAGTTGTTACCAGGAAAACTACAAACTTCTAGGCTTTAAAATAGGCAAACATTGCCAAGATAGCAATCTGTAGAGAATACAAAGCACCATCACACCATTTCTTCATGTGACACAAAAGCCTGAGAGAACAAAACACTCAGAGTAACCTAGCTTAAATGTTGAGAAAGTCCAGTTCAAATAAACCAGTCACAGTAGCCACAAAGAAAAAATTATTTTCCTGATTGCAAAAAGGGTGGGCAAAAATAAAAATCATTTCAAAAGTCCCTAAAATTGCCTAGAGCTTGATTTAGCCCATGGATTTGAGATTACACTTCATTCACCTAGCAAAAAGTACCAATCCAGGTACCAAGCACTATGCCAGACACTCAAGATGAAAAGGTTATGCTAGGTGCAGTGGCTCACGCCTATAATCCCAGCACTTTGGGAGGCCGAGGTGGGCAGATCATGAGGTCGAGATCAAGACCATCCTGGCCAACATGACAAAACCCCATCTCACTACAAAAATTAGCTGGGCATGGTGGCACACACCTGTAATCCCAGCTACTCAGGAGGCTGAGGCAGGAGAATCGCTTGAACCCAGGAGGCAGAGGCTGCAGTGAGCTGAGATTGCACCACTGCACTCCAGCCTGGAGACAGAGCGAGACTCCCTCTCCAAAAGAAAAGAAAAGGTTAGTAAGGCAGACACAAATGATCCTGCTCTCATGCAGCTTACAATTTAGGGAGGAATATTGACATTAAGGAAATATTTGTAGAAATAAATATAAGTGCTACAAACAAAGGTATCACAGTGCTATAACAACTTAAAAAATAAGTCAGGAAAGGAAAGCTTCCTTAAAGAAGTGACACTTGAGCAAGGAACCAAGAAAAAGCAAAGAGGGTTCCTAGTAAAGGGAACAGCATGAACTAAGGCCCTAAGGCAGAAGGAAATATGATGAGCGCATGGGACAAGAAGAAAGAATGTGTAGCTGGGCTCCCTGATCTATATCTGCAAGACAACAGAATCTAAAAGAAGGTGGCACTGAAATACCAAAAACAAAACCTAGTTGCTTTTAAACACTAACAAGATCCATCCTTGAGGACCCTAAATCATACCTTGATAAATGATACAATGAACCTGGAGCTCTGATGAAATAATTTATTGATGCTCTTCAAGTTTTAATGGTTTGGGAATTTAGGTCTTAGCTGAAGGACATCACAGAGGAAATTAGACTACTTTTTACCTTGCTACCCTGACTATGCATATATCTAAGGCTTCCTTAGTTGTTAAACTTGCAAGGCCCTGGAATTGCTCTAAGCAATTTTGAAGCAATTCCAACTCCAATTTGAACCCCTTAAGTCCAGCTTTGCAGATCAAAAGCTAATCCAGCCAGATTATGTGAGTAGCAAAACACAAGGGGTAGGGTGGGAGTGTTCCAAACAGGATCAAACTAAACCAAATAACAAATTGTCATTATTCAGGACTTAAATTTATTCCTTAGATCTAAATACGTTCTGTAAATAATGCTCTTCTAGTGTTTTTTTTCTTTGTCTAGATAGACACCTCGGAACTCTGTCCCAGACTATTATGGCACCACCAGGGAAATGGGCAGCAAATGGATCATCTGTCCAGCACCCTTTTCCCGGGTATGGGATCATCCCCTCATGGTTTCAACAGGAACAGTCACGTTGGTAGAAAACAGCCCTGTCCCTCATTCCCAGGTGATTTAGAATTAAGACTGTGGTGGTCTGATAGACTTTCCATATTAACACAAGAATCACTGCTTTCTATAACCCGAAGTAATAAAATAGCCAAAGTTCTAGGTGAAAAAATGGTGAGATGGCATTCAAGGCACAGAGCCAAAGAAAGTAAAGATTTGTAAGGGAAGATTTATCACACAGCAGGTGAATTTAGGGACCATTTACAGAAATGACGACGGTTAAAGAGAGGGGAATGAATTATTATACAAATTCTGCTTTGGATAAGTTAAGGTTGAGGTATCTATTTAGACATTCAATAGTCTGAAGGATCACTCAGTCCGAATTATTTATTAAACAAATAATAAGTACCTACATTACCAGGCACTACGGTAGGACCTATTCTGAAGAAAGGAACCCAGTTCTGAGACTATGATACCAAAGTTTTACCCATGACTTGGGTCAGCTGCCCCAGGAGCCAGAAAATAAAGCCTAGCTGAGATCTGGAGGAAGGGAAAAGCAGGATGAAGAAAGCATCTGAAAAGGCTTCTACGGTAGACACCGGCAGGAGCCTTCGAGAAACTGAGGGCCCATGTGAGTGCAGCCTGCACAGTGAAGAGGCGGACGGCTACTGCCCCGCGGGGAGAGGGCCAGCTCTGCGGGCCCGGGGTGGCCGATTCAGGATTTGAGGCTTCAGCCTGAGAACTAAAGAGGGCGAGAAGAACACACCTGTTACGGCGGGCTTTTTCGGGGGTACGCGGGTTGGGAGAATAACCGGATCGGAGTAGGCCTTTGAAAAATAACTACTATGGCTGCAGTGTGTTAAAGACCGAGGAGGAACCTGAGAAACAACTTATCTCCAGTTTCTGCTCACAGACCCTCAGGAACAGGAAAGACACTACACTATTTTTACATAGCCTGGGCTTGCCACAAAGTTTATAAATCAACTAGAGGAGTGTGTGTCCTTCTCACCTCGTCAATGACCTCGTCGTCTTCATCCTCTTCTTCGTCACTGTCGTCATCGTCTTCGTCCTCATCCTCGACTTCATCTTCGTCTCCGTCATCGCGCTGGACCGGGGCGCCCGGCGGCTGCGAAACCCCACTTTCCACAGCCCTCCGCTTGGCCCTGGACGCCATGTTACGGCCCACACTGCGCCTGCGCAGCTTCCCTTAGCCTGACCTTCCAGACCAGCCCATAGTAGCCAAGGGGTGAGGGATTACGAAGAAGCTCTGCGCTGAGTGCACGCCAACCCCAATGCCTCAGCTGGATTCCGCAGCCATGATCCCTTACGGTCAGGTCCAGCTTGCCGTCCTAGCTCGCTTTTTTCTTCCTTCCTCCACCCTGTCTCACTTCTCCCAAGGCTTTCCCTCCCCTTCGCTTGGTGGTTCAACCCATCTAGCCTCAGGCCTCACTCCGCGGCCGGGATGTCGAGGCGCATGCGCGAGCGCCCTGCTGTGCGCGGGGTCACCCCGCCACTCTAGGCTGAAGTGCGGGGTCCTGGGACCCGGCCCGGTTCGCCGCCGCGGCCCTCAGGCTGCATGGGGAGGGGGCCGCCCACCCTCTTGTCATTGCTCCTGCAGCCTCAGCAGCCTCTTCGCTGGGAGTGCGCGACACCAACCCCCCTACTGGGCGCCCGCTGTATCCCAGGCCCGGTGCTGGGCACGGACAAGTCTTTTAGCCCATTAGGGCCTCGCCAGCCCCGCGAGGTAGGTGTCTACGCCCGCGGTACCCATGCAGAGGCCGAGGCCCTGGGCGGTGTGTGACTCGGCGGGGCCAGGGCCCCGAGGCCGCTGCGGGCCTGGTCTTGCCCAGGCAGGAGGTCCGTGGCCCCTACGGCTGCGCGGGTGAGGGAAGGCGCCTGCCTAATCTACCCTCGCCAGACTTCTGGAGCGCGTATCTTGACCTAAAAGTTTTTTAAAGCAGGGACCGCAATTAAAAATGTTTCGCGGGGGCCGAGCGTGGTGGCTCACACCTGTAATCCCCAGCACTTTTTGAGGCCGAGGTGGGTGGATCACTTGAGGTCAGGAGTTTGAGACCAGCCTGCCCAACATGGTGAAACCCCGTCTCTACTAAAATTGTAAAAACTAGCCAGGTGTGGTAGCAGGCGCCTGTAGTCCCAGCTACTGAAGAGGCTGAGGCAGGAGAATCGCTTGAACCCAGGAGACGGAGTTTGCAGTGAGCGGAGATCGAGTCACTGCACTCCACACTCCAGCTTGACGTCATCTCAAAAAAAAAAAAAGCTTCGGGGCCAGTGGGGTAGTCTAGGTTAAAGACCCGAGCCAATTTTGAGAGAAGAGTGGAGAGGACTGCGGCCCGCTGCAGAGTATGTGGGTCTCCGCCGCCAGCCCCTGTGGCGGGTGGGGATTCGGCCCAGTGCGGCCAGGTCTTTCCACTGCCAGAGAAGTGGGGGTTCTGGCTCTTCACGAGAAACACCCTGATTTTTAAAAAACCCATACCAAATAAAAAACCTGATCAACCTCGGGTGTATCCCACAGGCTACCAGTTTGCCTTCTGTTGTAAAAAATACGTGGAAAGAAAATCATTAGAGAAGCCGTCAGCTTTCTAGGAATAAGATCTACACCCTTGGCTCGCTCTCAGGCCTTCAAGCTTCACCACCAGCCTTCCTGCTTACAAGTCTCCAGCTTGCAGACAGCAGATCATAGGACTTCTCAGCCTCCATAACTGCATGAACCAATACCTTACAACAAATCCCTTTCTAGATATAAATATATGCCATAGGTTCTGTTTCTCTGAAGAACTCTAATACACCCAATACAAAGGGGTCCGTGCTCCTTCTATCTTATTCCATCATCCCTAGGTTGTTCTCTGCAAGTATGAAGGGGCTGACCACCCCATCCACATTCCAGGCAGAAAGGGGGTGGGGAGGGGAGGGGAGGGACCAGCATTTCCTTCTAAGTACAGGACTCATAAGTTTTGCACATCACTTCACCTTGCATCCTGTTGGCCAGAACCTAGTCACCTCACGACGTCTAACTACACATTTTTATTTTCAGCAACCATTGCCCAGTTAATGAGGGGTACCGTTTCTATGGGGAGAAAGGATGAGTAAATGTTTAGGGGCCACTGGCAATCTATACCATACCTCCTAGTCCCAATAAGATGTACCAGCTATGAATCTTGAATATTCTTTCATAAGATTTACTGCATTATGAGTATGTTTTTACTGATTTTTAAAGTACCTGTTTAACTTCCTGTAAATATAATGATACAGGGATCATATTGTATGCCTAGTGCCTAGTACAGTTACTGTTCTGGAAAGATGTGATTTACTGATAGGATTTAACTAGACAAACGAAAAAAAGTTCAGGTGGGATTCAAAGAAGAAAGACTTCTTTTCAGCCTGGTCCCAACCATTTCAAACTAGGCTGTAGATAGATGGTTTCACCTAGAAGTAAATCCTGATAACTCAGCAAAATGAATCATTGATCCAGTCACTTCTTGACCTGGCCTTTGCTAAAGCTAGCACCCCCACCACAACTCTGATTCAGTCACTGATGACTTTCGACTAATCTGCTATGACCCATGGGGTCCCTGTCCTTCCTTGCCCCAAAAGTCGGTGATATTTCTAAAGTGTAGATCCCATAACTGTCAATCCTATCCTAAACATTTTAGTGGGGTCGCTTTTCTCGTGAAATCCATAACTTACCTTGTCCGTTACACTTGAGCCACACTTACCCTTCTCTCCTGGGGATACCCAGGCCCCTTTCTGACCCTTCAACATTTTCTCCTCACTGCTGTCATTCAGATCACAAATGTCAAAATGACTCAAATATCAGCTCCCCAGAGGTCTCCCTGGACATGGAACTAGTTATCAGCATCCCAGTCACTCTGCCAGATCACCTCATAGCACTTATTAGTTCTGAAATTATTACACACAGCCCCAATAAATAATGCAGACCTAATTTCCTGAGGAGGATTCCAAGCTTGGGATTTGGTGTCATGGCCTGAGAACTATATAGAAACACTTGTGAGAGGGTTGGCTTCTGGTATTTGAAAGCATTACAGAAATATTCTTTGAAAATGTCGGGATTTGTTATCTCAGAGGCTAGATCCATGGTGGGAGCATGGTAGGGGCTGAGTAGAGCCCTGTGGCCACAGGATTGCCTGCTTCCAAGCATTATGCTTCTGCTTTTAAACCCCACACTACTTGCTTTCTTCATGTGCCACAAAAGGATGTATGCCTTAGCTGAAAATGCCAAGTTTTACCTGCCATTCAGTGACATACAGATTCCTGGAGCTGCCAAATTAGAAGGTGTATTAGAGTTCAATGAAAGAACCAGAACCAGTGAGATATATATGTATATATGTATATATTAGGCAACATATTGCAAGGAACTGGCCTGTGCAGCTGTGGGTGCTGGCAAGGCAAGTCTGAATCCATAGTGCAAGCTAACAAGGAAGACAGGCCTGCAGGAAGGGCAGATGGGAATTTCCACAGGCTGAAGATGTGTCCACAGCTGGAATTTCTTCCTTAGGTCTGCTTTGGACTGATTGAATCAAGCCTACCTAGGTTATCTAGGATAATCTCCCTTACTTAAAGCCAGTTGATAACTTTATCTTATCTTCAGAATACCTTCACAGCAACACCTAGAGTAGTGTTTGGAAAAACAGTGCTGTCGCCTAGTCAGGGTGACAACAAAAGTTACTATTGCAGAAGGGCAGGCTCCTAATTTCTGTGTGAGATACACTTTGAGTAACTTCGGGAAGTGATAGGAACCATACTGCCCATTCCCCCAAATTCCCAATCTCTCTAGCTAACACCTTGATAGCAGCAATATTAGAACTTGATTTCATAAGTATTATATTTGTTCACCAGGTTTGGTGCTTAGGTGCAAAACGTTAATTTTGAGCCAGTTTTCCCAAAATGTTCCATAAATATTTTAATACTCCAGAAATATATATTCAGTAGTAATTTATAAGTAATGGCACCCAGAATTGGTACATTTCTCTTTTTTTGAGAGGGAGTCTCACTTTGTCACCCAGGCTGGAGTGCAATGGCTCGATCTCGGCTCACTGCAATCTCTGCCTCCTGAGTTCAAGCAATTCTCCTGCCTCAGCCTCCCGAATAGCTCAGACTACAGGCTCGTGCCACCACGCCACGCTATTTTTTTTTTTTCAGTAGAGATGGGGTTTCACTGTGTTAGCCAGGATGGTCTTGGTCTCCTGACCTCAAGGTGATCCGCCTACCTCGGCCTCCCAAAGTGCTGCGATTACAGGCGTGAGCCACCGCGCCTGACACATTTCTGTTTCAAACAATGTAGTCTGTTGATTCTTAGCAACCACTGCATAATATTTATTAAGTAACTAACTGGTGGATCTAATGCCATTTATGGAATGATAATCTGCCTCTCAAGCAGATTTATTATGCAGTTTCTCAGCAGCATTTATTGGTTTGTTTGTTTGTTTAGAGACAAGGTCTCACTCTCTCACCCAGGCTGGACTACAGTGGTGGGATCATGGCTCACTGCAACCTCCTCCTCCCAGGCTTAAGTGATCCTCCCAAGGAGCTGAAACTGTGGGCACATGCCACTAGGCCTGGCTAATTTTTTAATTTTTTTGTAGAGATGGGGTCTCACCATAGTGCCCAGGCTGGGCTCAAACAATCTACCCACTTCAGCCTTCCAAAGTGGTAGGATTACAGGCATGAGCCACTGTACTTGGCCAGCCCTTGGGATGATTATAATGTGCCTTCCCCCCACCCCAATACAAGAGGAATATAGTTTTCATTGTAAAAAGAAAAAAAAAATTGTATAATACTGAAAGAGGTAAAGTAGAAAATAATCATTCGAATTTACCACTCAGAAATAATTACTATTAATGTTTTGGTGCATGTCCTTTCATATATGTATGAAAAATCTACAAAATCATACTATTTATGTAATCCTGAATCTTTTTCTTAACATTATTTTGTGATTAAATAATTCATGTAATTATGAATATTTTAATGATTTTATAGATCTGTACCATGATTTCTTTAACCATTCTCTCATTGTTGGATCTTTACATTGCTTCCATTTATTTGTAATTCTAAAGAATTCTAATGTGAGCATCTTTATGTTAATCTTTGGACACCTTTATGAGTATTGCTTTAGTATTCTTAGAAGTGAAATTACAGGAAGAAAAAGGATGAAGTATATAAG
The DNA here is from genome assembly GCA_004027715.1 of Plecturocebus donacophilus. NCBI lineage: Eukaryota > Metazoa > Chordata > Mammalia > Primates > Pitheciidae > Plecturocebus > Plecturocebus donacophilus. The sequence goes on along the minus strand of PVKP010002507.1, from coordinate 12,248 downwards.
ACTTTGATGTCAACAAATCGTTTTCCAGATTATCAGACTATCTTGCGATACTTGACAATGTTTAGAAAACATTTAATAAGTAGAAGAGTCAATATAATTATTTCCTAAAGTGCTTATGAGCTACTTAGTATATTTATCTTGAAATGGAAAAGTTATTTATCTCCTTAAAATGTAAGATATCCATTTCTCTGTTTGTTGTTGATACAGCCCTAAATTTGCATTCGTTCTCTTCTCCAAGCCGTAAATGTTTGGTATAGGACACTTGACTTTCACTAATGGCTTTCATCTGTCTTTCCAGGTGATATCAACTGCTAACATGCTCTTTCTTGGCCTTATCAGTGACAGGGGTCTTCAGAAAGAAGAAGCCCATTAGTGCTAAGTCATGGTGTAGGAGGGATAGGTCTCTTCAACAAGCAGTTTATTGGCTTCTTCTTGTGTACCGTCCCCATCGGACATTGCTTAGGAAGAGTCTTTGAGACCTAATTAAGATCTGTTTCCTTGCTCTATCACAACGCCCTACAAGGGCCACCAGGCAATAATGAAGGTTCTTTTACTGAAGGATGCTAAGGAAGACGACTGTGGCCAGGATCCCTATATCAGGGTAAGTGGCCTGAGACTCCTTTTCCCATAGGGTCCTTTCTGCTAAGTCAAGGGGCCTGGAGCAGGCAGGGGTGGGGTCTGCAAAAACTCAGAGGAACTAATGCAGAATAAATGGTTAATGTTTCATTAGTTTAAAAAGGATTGGCTACACCTGTAGCCAATCCAGAACTATATTCTTTCATTTGCAGGAATTAGGATTATATGGACTTGAAGCCACTTTGATCCCTGTTTTATCATTTGAGTTTTTGTCTCTTCCCAGTTTCTCTGAGAAGGTAAGGTCTGTCTTGACTGAGCACCATGTTAGTGTTTGATTTCTGTAGAACCCTTGCCAGCCGAAGCCAGAGAAGAACTGTTTTACTGTCTCCTTATTTTATTCCCAAACTTTAAAACAAGGCGGCATAACCTCACCTGGCTCCAGGAGGCTGCTGCTGTTGGGAGTCTCTGACTGAGCCTCTATCAGCCCCTCCAGAAAGCCACCCAGACTCAGAGATTGGGGCTCAGGAGAGCAGGTCATGGTGAGAGCAGCAAAACTGCATTGCTCTCAGAGCCCTAGAACCCTTTAACTCATCCTCTCATTTAATCTACCTCTCACCCCCCACCTCTGCAAAGCAGGCCAGGTAGGTGTTATTTTTCCATTTTAGGGATTGGAGTCCCAAATTAGGCAACTCAGCTAAGATCTCTAGCAAATAAGAGACAGGGCTGGGACTCAAACCCAGGGCTTCTGCCCACAACTTCAATTCTGCTTCCAGTGTAGGAGTGATAAAAAATTTCAGGAGACAAGCCCAGTAAAGCCTTCCAAATGTTTCAGAGTGAAAATCCAGTGCCCACAGCTTCAGGGAAGTCAGATGTATACAGCAGCCCAGTGCGTGGCTCAGAGTAAATGTTTGGTAGATAATATCACCATTAGCCTCTTTGAAAATCAGGGCTTCAGCGTGGTTATCACCCCTGTATATTCCCACTTTTATTACAGAGTCAGGTCAAGGCATCCCTCATACCCACACCCCACTCTAATCCCAGGCTGCGTCCAGCTTCCCCTCTGTGCTGCAGTGACACTTATCACCCTTTGGTGCACTTGTCTGTCCCTGCCCTAAACTGTGAGCTTCTTGGGGGAAGTACTATGAATAAAGAATTGACCTGTGTATCCTAAAAGTCCTGGAGTAAATAGTTCCAGGCATAGTAAGCACTCAGTAAGTGTTGGGGGAATGGGTGGAAGGAATTAGTTTTCTTACTACTTTTGTGAAACATTTGGAATACTGAGTCATAGCTCCTTGGAAGACATTGAATGTAGCCATCATATAAAATGCCTTTATTGCTTTTTGATGTGCAGCTTTCTCATCCTGAAGATTATGGGGGACTCATTTTTACCAGCCCCAGAGCAGCGGAAGCAGCAGAGTTGTGTTTGGAGAAAGACAATAAAACTGAAGGTGAGGGTGGGTCTACTGTGGATGCCACTGGACGTTTATTTACTCTTGTTTCTCCTGCTGGGAGACTAAGTTCCAGAAGCAGCTACACTTCTAAAAGAAGTGAGGGCTTAGTGGTGTCAGATCACTGACCCTGCCTTGGGAAACGGGAGACAGGGCTGCTTCTTAAACTCCCAGACAAGATGACCCTGAGAGGGACTTTCCCTATCTATTCGCTGTTCATCTCCTGGGCATTCATATCTCCACTTAGAATGTATCAGGCACCAGCTTCTTCCTCTGAAAATAGGATAAATTCTACTTTCCTCAAAGAGAGATGATGAAAAAATCTATGAGAAAATGGTCAGTACCACCATGTTAGGCACTTAGTGACTCAGTCATCTCTTTGACCTGTTTTCCCACTGCCTTCCCTCACCATGAGAACAGTATGAAAACGGCAGTGCCCATTAACAGAACTCTGGGTTTCAGCCTGAGCAAACACCTTCTTAATAAGTGCAATTTAGCAGCTTCCAAGCTAACATTTATGGAGTGCCTGTTGTATGTCAGAACGGTGCCTGTTGTATGCGCGTGTAGTGAATACTTCACATTCATTACCCCACTCAATCCTAGATAACAATCCAGAGGCACACAATGCTATGATTTTATGTTACTATTGAGAAAACTGAGGCTGGGAGAGTAAGTACAGAACGAGTCAGTGCAGAGCCAGGCTTCACACTCAGGCCACCCACCTCCACAGTTACACTGATGAGCGAAGGCAGCAGGCAGAATGGTCATTCAAGGGCTTTGGTGTGAGTTAGGCCTGGGTTTACGCAGCCATTTGGACCTTAATGAGTTCCTTGACCTCTCTGAGCCTCAGTCTTCTTATCTTTAGAGTGGGCATAATAATACCTGCATCATGGTATTATTACTTCTACTATTAGCTAGGTCCAACTTACTGAATGCTTACTCTGTGCAAGACTCTGTCCTGAATGCTTTATTCTGTGAGATAGATTTGCTTAGTATTTTCACTTGGCAGATGAGGAACCTGAAGAACAGAGGGTAAAGAACTTTCCAGGCCCCCACAAAACATAAAGCACAAGTTCAGGATTCAAGCTGCAGAGTCTGAGTCTTGAAGGGAAGCATCCAGGACATTATCTGGAGCAGAGTGGGCATGGAGTAAGTGACAGTGGTGAGTTTTGGTTATTCTGCCTCCACATTTAACCAGGCTTCGTTATAGCCTAAACATACTACCTTCTTGGTGATTTCATATACACATTCACCTCCTGTTGAAAGTTTGAGGACCTAAGAAACTCAGAACCGGCCAGGCACAATGGCTTACGCCTGTAATCCCAGCACTTTGGGAGGACAAGGTGGGTGGATCACTTGAGGTCAGAAGTTCGAGACCAGCCTGGCAAACATGGTGAATCCCCATCTCTACCAAAAAATACAAAAAATTAGCTGGGCATGTTGGCACGTGCTTGTAATCCCAGCTACTCAGGAGGCTGAGGCACGAGAATCACTGGAACCTAGGAGGCGGAGGTTGTATGAGCTGGGATCATGCCATTACACTCCAGATGGGGAGGCACGTGTGCTCTTTCCCAGTGGTGCCCTGGGTGTTTTTCTTGCAATTGTATTTTTTCCTTTTGTGTATGTTTTGAGGATGAAGATAATGAAAAAGAGGAAAACCCTAGAAAGGTCACTATAACTCTTTCTGGTGCTTTATAATAAAGTTTAAAATGTATTTTCCCATATATTTTCTTATTTTGATTCCCACAACAGCCATATGGAATAAGCAGTAGGGGTATAGTTAATCCCAGTTACCTTGAAGAAACAGATGAGATGGGTTAACTGACTTACCTGGGACACACACGTTAAGGAGCAGAGCCAGCTCTGTGGCAGACTTTCTGACTCCACTAAGTACTCACTCCAGTTGTTCTGCTCTGAGGCTTGGAAAATGGTTTGTTTACATGCTGTGGATAAGTTTTGAATAAGTATTATTGATATTTATGGGGTAGGAAACAAAGCGGAACTCAATCTTTGGTTACTCTTTCAGAGGGAATTTCCCTTAATGTAAAAGGTGGAGTAATAGTGCTATTGAATTTAAGGGAAAGTTACTCTCATGACCAGATTTTAGAAAGGAAGAACTATTATTTCCTTGTTTTCTAAAAATGTAATAAATGCCCAGTGGCTTTGTTTATATTTATTTATACAATCCATTTTCTCTTTGTATTTGTTTAATCCATATTTAAAGATTTTGTTTGATCATAAAATGATAGTATTCTATATCAAATTGTGTTTGTTAATTGACCTGAAATTTATTATTTTTACTTTGGTGTAATGAATAAAAGAACCCTCTTATCTGAGATTAGTTTGTTGACTGCTTTCAGATTTATGTCCCAAATAAACCAATTGATTATGTATTAGACATTTAAGTTGCTTTTTTTTTAATGACAGTGTCTTTTTTTTTTTATAAGTGTAGATTTAAATTTTTTATTTCACTATGCAAATTAATTCTTCAAGTTATGTTTACTTCCTGGTACTCATTAAAATTCTTCTAGTACCAACTGTGGAAAGAAAGTAATATTTCAAGCAAGGAATACTAAAACATTTATGAAAGCAATTTTTTAAAAATTGCCTATAAAACATGAACAATGTGAAAATGGAATTTTAGTTTGAGATGCTGTTCTTTACATTTGGATATTAATAGTTTGCTTTGCTCACAGGTTTCTTAGGGTGAACAAGCAACCTTGGGCAGTGGTCCAAATGGCCACTTTGGTATTTACAACTCACATATAATTTCATGTTTTACAGTCTGGGAAAGGTCTCTGAAAGAAAAATGGAATGCCAAGTCAGTGTATGTGGTTGGAAATGCTACTGCTTCTCTAGGTAAGGAGTCAAGGTAAAACTAAAACACCAAAAAATGGCTTAGCCTTTTCATTTTTAAAAAAACAATTTAATTCAGTTTAAAAATATTATTTTTGCTTATTAAATTTGAAAAATTAATTATATGATGCTAATGATAAGATTGCAATGAAAGAAATATATTCAAACATTTCCAAATGGCATTAAAAATTGGTTTACATCTTTTGAGAACCACTTGGTCGGTTTGTATTCAAAAGCTTTATTAAAATGTTTGCATGCCTTGGCTGACTAAACCCATTGTGAATATACATAATGCCACTCAATTATGCATTTAAGAGATGATTAAAATGGCAAATTTTATGTTATATTTTTACTATAATTTTTTTTCTTTTTTTTTTTTGAGATGGAGTCTCAACTCATCACCTAGGCTGGAGTGCGGTGGTGCAATCTTGGCTCATTGCAACCTCTGCCTCCTGGGTTCAAGTGATTCTCCTGCCTCAGCTTCCTGAGTAGCTGGGATTACAAGTGCCTGTCACCATCCCCAGCTAATTTTTGTATTAGTAGAGATGGAATTTCACCATGTTGGTCAGGCTGGTCTTGAACTCCTGATCTCGTGATCCATCCGCCTCAGCCTCCCAAAGTGCTGGGATTACAGATGTGAGCCACGGCATCTGGCCTATTTTTACTAAAATTTTTTTAAAGGCCTAAATCTCCAGTTAGTGATATTATAGTTGGTTTTTATAGTTTTCTTAATATTTTCTACATTTTTCCAAAGTCTTGAGTTTATATATTCTTTTTAAAGCATAAAATGTAAATAGTAATCATTAAAAATTAACATTAAACATTTTAAATACTTAATGCTTAGCAGTTGTCATAAATTAGCCTTTAATATTGTTATAGAACAGTTGAGTTTGTCCAGTGAATTTGAAAATATTAGAGGAATGTGTCATATGAGTGAAAATAGTTTAAGAATTACAAAGCACATTTTCCAGAGAACAAAATGAGGTTGCAAAAGAAACGGTTGGGAGTTGCTAAGCTAATTAAAAGATTATTCCTACATCTTCTGAGCAGCATGACTTTTACCACAAGCTCAGCGGATCAGCCGGGGAAAGGAAATCAGTGGCTTGGTTGCCAAGGAAACCATCTTCACTCCTGCACATCTTCCCCCCAAAATAAGAAATGTGCTTGTTACTTTCTTTTATCATTGTTTTCTGAATGAGAAGAGGAAAGAAAATAGACAATTTCTTTCATTCTCTATATTTCTTACCAAACCTCAACTATCAAATATATAGTATATTTAAGATTTTCCAAACTTTCACACATTCGCTGATAAGCAAATATTTTTAATATCACATGCCCTTTAGTTTGATTTCAGTAGCATCCCTATGCATTTTGCTGTCACTGTTCTGTCATCTGAGAAGAAAACAAGAAAAAAAGACTATGGTGATACAAGGATGAGTATCTGTGTCTTGAGACTTAGAGTGGCTGAGAGTGGACTATATCAAGTGCCGCACAAGCAGCAGAGCGTTGGTCTTAGTTGAGCACTCACTGGACTCAATCTGGTCCCTGTTTATTCAGTTGTGAAGAAAAAGGACATGTTCTAAATGCAGGGAACATATCATCAAAGGAGAGAGGAAATGAGAGATTTTGTAACTTTTAAAAATTTCTTTGAAAGGAAATCACATTTTTCCTTAACATGAAAGTCAGTCACCTAACTTTGAATATTCTATTTGAGTTCACCTTTTCAGACATAATAATGTACAAAGGAGCTGTTTTTGAGTGAGTACAGGGAGGAGGCATTGCTTGAACTCTCTGAGGTTTCTGTTCATCTAGAGTCTCAGTAGGAGCCTGGAGAGTTAGCAGAAGTTGAGCACCAACAGCTGGGAAAGATGACCAATGTATTAGTCATCTTTCGCTGTGTAACAAATTACTCCAAAACTTACTAGCTAGAAACAACATTTATCATCTCATTGTTTCTGTGGGCCAGAATCTGGGCATGGCTTAGTGGATTCCTTTGGCTGAGATCTGTCACCAGGCCATAGTCAAGTTTGACTTGGGGAAGGTTTGCTTCCAAAATCATTCACATAGCTGTCAGTGGGCCTCAGAAGATCCGCTTCCCAGCTCACTCACACAGGCCTCTCAAGAGGGCTACCAGAGACATGGCAGCTGGCTTCCCCTGTCACAAGGCAATCCAAGAAAGAGCAAGAGAGCACTTACCACTGAAGCCAGTCTTTTTATAACCTAATCTTGGAAGTGACATCTATCTCTTCCTCCATCTTCTCTTTGCTTGAATCAAGTAAGTCCAGCCCACACTCAAGCAGAGGGATGACACAGGAGCATGGATCACAGGGATCCTTGGGAGCCACTTTCCAAAGCCCAGGAGCCCTCTGGTGAAGAGCTGCCCCTGGTTCCCCAGAGCCTGGGAATCAGGTTAGAAAAGGAACATTTGAAGCAAAGAGAAAAGAAGGTGGACATTTTTCTTGAAGTAGAAATGTAAACAAGAGTCCAGCGAATAGCAAGGAATCTCGGTATGGAAGTCCAGTGAGAGAAGATGCCTATATTTCTTTATAAATGTTACAAGACTCTTTTTACCAGCCTAATTTTACAGGTATTATTGATTAATAATAGATGGCAAAAAAGTACATGCTGGCTGGGTGAGGTGGCCCATACCTGTAATCCTAGCACTTTGGGAGGCTGAGGCAGGCAGATCACTTGAACTCAGAAGTTGAAGATCAACATGGTGAAAACCCTGTCTCTATTTATTTAAAAATATATATATTTTAAAAAGTACATGCTATGTAACATTGTACAGTAAGTCCTCACTTAACATTGTTGATAGGTTCTTGGAAACTGCTACTTCAAGTGAAATGATGTATAATGAAACCAATTTTTTTTCCTCTTCAGTGTCGTAATGAAAACATTTTGAATGAAACAGTGTTATTCAAGGACGGGCTGTATGTTGTTTCGCTTACAGTGGCAATTTCCAAGAATCTATTGTTGACAATAAGCAAGGACTTACTGTACTTGGTCTACATAAAATCTCCTGAGAACATTATTTGGTTGAATAATATGTGCATACTTAATTTGTATTGAAGAGGTGATTGGCTTGTGGGCTGATACCTGGCAACTCAGCCAGCCATATCAGAGGAAAGCCTTCCATTTGTCTGCCCAAAGATCAGATGCCCCAGATTTTCCATCTGATTGCAAGGTTGGACCTAGGCACCATTTAGTAGCCACTGTTGCTTGGCCTTCTAAACCCAGGCCAGTGATGTCACAGAAGATAGCTTAGCAATTAACAACTTGGAATTCATCACACAGAAAGACTCTTTATTACCAGCTTGGGCAACATGGTAAGATCTCTTCTCTACCACAAGTACAAAAATTATCCAGACTTGGTGGTTCATTCTTATAGTCCCTTTAACTCAGGAGGCTAAGTTGGGAGGATTGCTTGAGCCTGGGAAGTTGAGGCTGCAGGGAGGCAAGATCACACCACTGCATTCCAGCCTGGGCAACAGAGTGAGACTCTGTCTCAAAAAATAATTAGATTAAAAAAGCAAATAAATAGATTGTTTGTAAAACAATGTTTTATTATGAGATATATGGTTGCATTGTTGGAAGAAATTATCATCTAAAGTTATTTACTATTTTTGACTCTGTTATATACCAGGCACTTTGCTATGCATTTTATGTATGTAATTTCTTGTTGTCATTAAGAAAGGTGTTAGTAAGCCCATTTTTCTGATTTAAAAACAAAAACTGAGCCTAAGAGAGAGGATGTGATTTGCCAGGTCACACACTTTGAAAGTGGTACAGCCATTGTTTAAATCCACAACTGCATTTTCCCAAAGCCAGCCTGCCCCCCTATATACGCATGCAGATGTTTTTACCATTTTAAGGCCATGTTTTTTTTTTAATTGCCATGTTTTCCCATTAATTGTGGAAAGACTTTACAGAAATCATCTTATTCATACACTTGTTAATATCTTCAAATATCATTTTTTTCTTATTGATTTGTCTTTGTACTAAGGATTTTATTTTACCTTCAGATTTACTAATTGGCACCTTTTCAGCCTAGGCATTAACCAGCAGAGATTTCACCCCAGAGGTTTACACAAGCCCAGGAAACTGGATCTGTTGTGGCAGTCAGTGTCTTAATCTCTGAAATGTAAGAAGTACTCTTTGGCAGGTTTATTTAATGCAATTGTAGACAATTTGAAGTTTCACTGTCAGCTTTTACTTAGGCAGCGCCCTTAAGATGGGTTGCCCAGCCAGAGTATTGGTTGAAATGTTGTACTGACTTCATGCAGAGTCAGTCTTGCCACACGCAGGGACTGGGACCTTATACCAAACATTTCTTGAGAGCCTTCTGTAGGCTGTGGGGTGGACCAGGTATCCCCAGTCCCTGCCCTCATGAATATGAGGCCGCTGCTTACTAACTTCCTTCTCTCTCAAGTACAGTGGTAGTTGTTTTGCTCACAGGGTTGTGGTGTAAGGATCAAATGAGCAGGTGCTTCATTTGTGATCAGCGAAGCTGCATATGAGAGTTAATGTTCTGGTTATGGTTATTATTGTCTCATTACTTGGGAAAAATGCATATTCATGTCAGTATTGATTATCAGCATCACTGCTAAGTTCTCATGTCTCAGTTCAGTTCCCGTAGGGTTTTACAGGTTTTGTTTGTTTGCTCCAGCCCAGGTTGCCACCGCAGCATAAGCAAGGACTTAGTTCCTGAACTGGGTTTACAGTCATATGTGACATTTTTTTCTTTGATTCAGCATGTTTTTAATGATCCATAAGTTAAAAACTCCTGGTGTTTTTATTAAAGCTGCCATTTGTTACGAACTAGCCTCTTGTGTGGCTCCTAAGTGGATTGCCCACAGCACTTCCTTCCTCTGAGGCATTCCGTATTCCTGTGAGCAGGTAGCAGTGTTGATTGAGCCAGCCTCCTGGGTCCTTCCTTCATCAACACCCTTTGTGGGATGGCCAAGTGTTTGCTGTCTGGAGAAGTGCAGCGGGAGCCTGGGTCTGTTAGCTTCTTACTTGGTTCATGAATACAGAGCTCATGAAAGTGCTGATATAGCCCCTCATCCTAAATGACCTGTATCCGTAGTGTTGCAGGTCCCTGTTAGCAGATTATTATGAAACCTTTCCTCCCCTTCCTTCCATTTTAGTCTGGCCGTGTCAAGCCATGACACCTTTCTGGATGTGGTCTGGCCACATCTCCCCAACAAAATTAAGGCTCTGTCATGCAGATTCCTGCAAAAAGTCCCGAATTGCCCATCATCTCCTTCCTGGCTAAATAGGAAACAGCCTTTGTTAAGCTCCTCCTAGATGGCAAGCAGTTTGCTCTTACTATCCGACATGATCCTTAAAACAGTTCCATATGCTTGGTGTTCTCCTCCCTTGTAGATGAGCTACATGGGACTCAGGGAAGCTAGTTAATGCCTTACCCAACCTGCACATCTGGGGGTGCAGGTACCAGGATCTGATGCTTTCTCCTCTTCTTGTGATCTTCCATTAGTGGCTTTCAAGAAAAGACATTCTCTATGTGATTTGTAAAGTGCATATTTGTGTATTTGCACATTAAAAAATAACGCTGAAACAAAAGGACTTCAGTAACCGTGTAAAGAAATACATTTCTTTGTTGTTTTCCAGTGAGTAAAATTGGCCTGGATACAGAAGGAGAAACCTGTGGAAATGCAGAAAAGCTTGCAGAATATATTTGTTCCAGTAAGTAGAAAAAGATGACTCAAAATGAAGCCCATTTATTTTTTGTTGACCTCACAACCACTACCTAGGGAACAGAATATTTCCTCAGTGCATTCTTGGTGGTGAGATTGATTGGTGAGCAACATATAACCCACTCTGGGACCGTAGCCTATTGTATTTGTGTATGTCTATACTCGCGTGAGGTTTATCCCACTTCCTTCTACCCCCTATACCAAAGAACTTGATTTGAACATAACACAAAATAAAACATTTGGGAGATAAAACCAGAGGAGAGATCACTTGAGGGATTCCAAAGAGGGCAGAGGCAGGAGGTGCGAGTGGGTGCTCTCCCCAAGTACTGTCCTTTCCCTTCTCAGGAGCTACTTCCTTCTCTGAATTCCCTCCCCCAGCTTGCTCCTAGGTAAAGAGCTGACTCATCATTGGGCTGCATGTGGACTGTACTTAAAATGGCACTTGTTCTAGGGGTATTCATATTTAAATAGGGACTTAGTCTCAAACAAATTATGGAATTTTAGGCTTCAGAAGATACATAGTCAAAAATTCTTGAAGCAAGAGGGATGGGAAGGCTGAAGTTCTGCTTGTAGGGCAGCCCCACCTCTAAGGTGCATCTCCGTTACCCTCTCTTCCCTGCATGTCCATTTCAACCGCAAGCTCTTACACCCTTGTCATTTGATTCCTCCCTGCTGTAGGTGTGAGATCATACACCCCCATGAGAGCACAAAGTAGAATCACCTTGCCTTAGATTGCTGAAGAGGAGGAAATCTAGGGCTTCTTAGAGATCAAGGGCTGGCAAACTTCATCTGTTAAGGATATTTTAGGCTTTGCAGGCAAATGTTCTGTCAGAACTACTACACTCTGCAGTGGAAGCTTGAGAGTAGCCATAGACAATACACAGTGGGCTTGGCTTTGACCTCAGGCTGTAGTTTTCTGACCCCTCTCTAGCATTGCTTGAGTGTCTGCTGAGCTGTAAGTCTGGGGTCAGATGAACTGCTGAGATTTTCCACTAAGGTGGTCCCAGGAGAGGGGTATATTCCTTGGCCCTGAGGTGGTGAGATCAGGATGGGTGGTATAGGGAGAGAGAACACCTTAAATAGGTATTTTTATGGCTTCTGAAACAGTGATGGATGGTTTTGTTTCTGGCAAAACAGTATTTGCATTATAAAAAAAATACTCCTAAAGGTGATATTGGCCTTTCTTTCTTTTTTTTTTTTTTTTTTTTTTTTTTTTTTTTTTTTAAGAAAAAGAGAAAAGGAGAAAGAAAGAAAGAAAGAAACAGCAAAAGAAAGAAAAAAAAGAATGAAAGAGAGAAAGAAAGAGGACGAAAAAGAGGTAGAGAGAATGGGATTCTTGTTTTATTGCCCAGGCTAGAATGCAGTCTAAAAATGGGTATTAAAAACCTCTTTTATGCCTATAATTGTGCTTAACAATGGAGACAGGAAGGAATAGGGGATGAAAATAACAAGCAGCCAACCAATATTTTATTTAAACCTGTGAAATGCTATGCAATTGCTGGGGAGTGATTTACTTCCAATTATGTGGTCACTTTTAAAATAGGTATAATGTGATACTGAGAAAAATGTATGTTTTGTGGATTTAGGGGAGGAGAGTTCTGTAAATATTTGTTAAGTCTAGTTGTTCCAGGTCTGAGTTCAAGTCCTG